>PVKE010047855.1:0-11786 GCA_004027555.1 Craseonycteris thonglongyai | reverse complement strand
TGGGGTCGGTTGATGCAAAAGCCAGTCCCACAATGAGTAAGGAGGCTGGCCTGAGTCTCAGCTTTGTGCTTCCTCCCCAGCCCTCACTGGAACCTCTTCCATGAAGTTCCTCTGCATTCTTAGCTATGCTCTTAGCCTCACCATCACCCAGAAACCATTTGCTCTTTTGAGTCCACACTTCTGGGCTATAGACTGCTGGCCCAGCTGGCTGGGTGCCGGGTGGTTGGGCACAGCTGAGAAATGGGCACAGATCCTACCATGAGCAGGAAAGCTGGTCGACCAAAATGATTTTATTTTTTTAATATTATTTTATTGTGAAGAGAAGGTGAGATAGACAGAGTGAAGTGGGGAGGGTCAGAACAGTCTCCATAGTTGTACATCATCAGTTGTGACAGTTTCATTTCACATAGGTTGATGTGGAGCCTCAGGATGCAAGTATGGAACTGGGGTCCTTCAGCTTGGGAGGCAAGAACCTCCAGCACCATCTGGTGGTTATCAGTTGCAATGCAGTTCAGCATATGGTTTTGCTGGGCAGGGATTCGATCCCTGGACCTTGTGGTTACAAGGCAAATGCTCATCTTATTTAGCGATTCTGGCATTCCTTGACTTTTTATTAGCACTAAAATTACTGTTTCAAATGGTGTAAACATTTAAAAAATGTTCTAATAAATATTTCTAATAGGTCTTTTAAACAATTTAAATAGAATTAAACTCGCATAAACTGTATATGAGCATTTTATCTTATAATACCTTCACCAGTATCAAATATTATGTATTTTTAAATCACTACTACTTTGATAGGTAAGAGTTCCTATTTATAATTTTGACATTCTTTTATTTACTCATAAAAGAAATTTTTTTAGTATAAGTAACTTTAATTTTTTTAAACATTGTTTTTTTATGCTTTGATCCGTTAAAATTATAATTTTAGTGTTTTAAATTTGCTATTTTAAATGAATTGAAATTTTAAAACTTGTGTGTATGTATATGTATATATGTGTACAACATCTGATCTTTGCTTCAGGAGTCTTTCTATTGCTTTTTGTATTACTACAATTTTATTGTCTATAAAGCAGACAAAATATGTCTATTCTTCAGAGTTTTTAATGCTTTTATGTGAACATTTATGTATGACATATATGAGATACACATATATGTAACATGGATATACAAGACTTTCCAGACAGAATATAAGGACTGTCTTGAAAGTATCCAGCTATGTAGTATGAAAAATAGAGGCATTCACAAAGATAGATGAGAGAGAGACAGAAAGAGAGAGAGAGAGGAGAGAGAGAGAGAGAGAGAGAGAGAGAGAGAGAGAGAGAGCATTTTTAACACCATTGGCTCTAGTTTAAATCATGATTGTGAATTGAGACTGATTAGCCCCACAAGAATAAAAAAAATAAGTATGATTAAAATAAGTATAATTTCTCTATGTCAGAGGTGTCAAATTCAATTAAAACACGGGTCATTTGGTGCAACAGGCAAGATTCACGCTGGCCACATCACATTTACAAATGTCGCCGGAATTGAGTCAGCGCATTTATACACGCCCACAGGCTCCAGGAAAGGCACTGGGCCACATGTATACTTGTCTTCAGTAATTAAAGGGTTAACAAGGGAATTGTGTGTATGGTATTGCCTCGATCTCCCCTAAGCTCTATTTTTTTTTTCAAATATTTATTTATTCACTTATTTACTTTGACAGAGAGAGAGAGAGAGAGAGAGAGAGCGAGAGATACAGAGACACAGAGAGAACTGAACTGGGGGAGGTCCCAGTTCAGCACATGGTTCCGCATGGGCCAGGATTCAATCCTCAGTCCCCGGCGCTGCAAAGTGAGCGCTTAACCCACTGAGCCATCCCGGCTTCCCCTCTAAGCTCTATTTTCTTCATAACAATTTTTTCGATTTTCATTTTATTTCAGAGCATCATGGACCACAAAAAATAACCTTGGGGGCCGCATGTGGCCTGCGGGCCACCAGTTTGACACCCCTGCTCTATGTGATAAAAGAGTAAATTTATAAATTTTCATCTAAAGCATACAAAGCAAATTAAAATAGTTATTCATCTTTTGTGATTTTGAAAAAGTTTTCTTATCTCCAAGAATAACAATATACCAATTTCAGATTTTAAAAAATGTAAAGATATCCTAATTAGAGTAATTAGTGTCTCTGAGATAGGCCACTATACCATATTCTTTTCTTACCTATATTATCTGATGGCATGTTGCACTTATCACAGTATGATTTAATAAACCTCAAATATTTTACAAAATAGAACTACTTATTTAATTAACAAAAATGTGTTAAGAACTTACTATGTTCTCTACTATCATTTTTCTATTAAAGCTATTTTTTATTATTTTACCAAAATAAAACCTTTAAAAAATATATCATTATAATGCAAGTTAAAAACAAAAACAAAAACACATATTTCATATCCTCAAAATAACCACTCCGAAACTTTTTAACATTTAGCCTTCCAGTTGCTTTCTACAAACCTAAAAATAAAATTATGAATTAAATACTGTTTATAACACATTTAAATATCCATAGTGTTTATTTTTCTCAGAATCTCTCCATTATGTAGTACAACTAACACACTTGCCAAAGATTATTGTGACAGACACTATAGGTTAGCATACCAACACCCATTTTAAACTATGGACTTTGATGTCCTTTTCTCCTGTAGGAATTAAAATGTACCAAACTTGATTTTCCACCCTGCCTTGTAGTTAGGGGTAGTTTTAGGGTCAACATTTGACTGATGAAATCTAAACAGTTATTTGCTAGGTTTTTGTGTTTTGTTGTTGTTGTTGTTGTTGTTGTTTTGGCTAAAAGCTATTTCTTCTCAATGAAAAGGGACAGATAGGGCTATCATTGCTATTTTCTTTTACATCATTTTCTCTGCCTTGAAAACAGATATGCTGCCTAAATGTTTGAGCAGCATATTCATAACCAAGAGAAAAGAAGCCAACACCATAAAATTTTCTGACTACTAAGTTTGTTAATTTATTCTTAAAAGAAACATGCTACATACCTCATTGCTGAATATCACTATGGTCACCTTCAAAGTACTCCACTTGGAAAGCTATGCACCAATGCTAGCACCTAATCCACCCTTCAAAGCAATTTTGGAACTTTTTTCTGAAATGGCCATCAGAGATGTTGTTGTGTTACCCTTGATGTCTTGAATGTCATCAAAATGTCTTCCTTTCAATATTTTTTTTATCTTTGGGTAAAGAAATAAGTCATTGGGGGCCCAGATCAGGTGAGTAGAGAGGGTGTTCCAATACAGTTATTTGCATACTGGCTAAAATCACTCTCTCAGAGTTTCCTTGTAAACTGGTGCATTGTTGTGATTCAAAAGCTATGAGTTGTTGGTAAAGAGTTAAGATTGTTTTTGTGTAACCTTTTCACGCAGACTTTTCAGCATTTCCAAAGAGTCAACTTGGTTTACTGTCCAGTTTGTACAAATTCATAATGAACAATCTCTCTGATATTAAAAGAAAAAAAAAGTATAGCACCTTTGTTTTGACTCTTGATTTGGACTGAGAGTAATTTCAGTCATGGAGACTTGAATGACTTCCATTGTTTACTTTGATACTTTGTTTCAGGGCCATATTGGTACACCCATGTTTCGTCACCAGTAATAACCTGGTCCAAAAACATCATCTTGCCTCTACAAAAGGTCCAGGAAAATTTAACTCCCCTTTGTTTGTGTTTATCAGTGAGCTCCTTTGGGACCATATTTACACACACTTTTCTCATGCCAATCTTTTCTTTGGATGCCAGAATAGCTCAACTAGTTGAGCATTTGTCTTGCAACCACAGAGATTGAATCCTGGCCCCAGCCCCTGCAAATCCATATGCTAAATAGCGGTGCAACTGGTAACCATGGATCCAGGTGGCGAAAGTTCTCATCTCCCATGCAAGAGGCTCCTAGTTTGGTTCTTGACCCTCATGGCCTCATGTCCACCTGTGTGAAATAAAATCATGCCACAAGTACTGATGTACAACTATGGAGACTGCTCTGGGCCCTCCCCTCTTCTTTCTCTCTCTCTCATTCTCTTAAACAATAACATAAATCTTAAAAAAAATAAGATTTTCCTAACTTTTTCTCTATCAATGTTGATTTGGTCTGCTATGTAATCTTGTAGGCAGCCGATGATTTTGACACACAATTTGACAAATTTTTGTAATGTTTATATCAGTTATACTCATTAGTGACTAAATAATTAGAATTTCATAAATATTGTTGCTCTCCTCAGGCCCAGATTTCAAAAGGCAGTGTGTCCTAATGGACCAGACAAATTCTTGTTCATCCACCTCTCAGCTGGGTGATATTGACATTTTAGTCTCTCCATGTCAGACTTCTTATCTGGAAAATGCTTATAATAATACCTATTGTGTTGGTTTATTTTATAATTAAATATAAGCTGACACAGTAAGCTATTTGTATGTTTATCATTTGAAATGAAGTTTGAACTCTATCTTTCCTAAGATTCACTTGAACTCCAAAGAATAGATTATTTCTTGAAGCATTTTCTCAAATTCAGAAAAATTATTAAATCAAGTGGGAAGTTGCTTAAAGAAGAAGCTGCTCCAATAAATATTTAAAGAGAGTAAGGGCCATGAAGTGCAGGTACAGAAAAATAAATGAAAGACTGGTTAAGAATTTTGTGATTTATAACATCTTTGACTTTTAAGTTCACATTCACTTTAAGTTAATTTTAGCACTTCTGCTATGATCATTCTAATTTCTAGTCTAGTGGCAGTGATATATGTACTGAGCCTCCACCTCCTTTATCCATCATATAGGTACCAAGATTCTGATGCATCTGTGAATTTCTTTTCTGTTTTCAGACTAGTAAAGCTATTCTCAGAAGGAGTTCACTTTTTATATACCTAGACTCCTCTAAACAAATTCATAATAACCTCTCTCTCTCTCTTATTTTTTTTACCTGAACTAATCATTAGTCATAACTCTTAGTTTTCTAATATTTCCTTTGGGTATTTAGTTAAGGTAAAATACAGCTTTATGATGCCTTTCCCATTCAACATCAGACTATTTGTTTCCAGATAGTAATTAACTTCCCACTTAATTTGTCACACTTAATTTGAAATTAGACATAAACAGTTATTAAAAACTGCTTTTGTAGTGTTTGCATGTGGCTAAGGTAGTAGCCACTGACAGGCTTGATTTATCATACTTCAATTAAATTCCTGCGCCAATGATTTTAGTCCCTAAATTCTGTGACTATCATTTATGGATTTCAAAATCAAAGTGAAAATAAGCTACAGTTAAAGACTCAACAGCTCAGATCAATGAATAACGGTTTTGTAACTGAACTCCCTACAGTTAAATCCTAGGGGCTTGACTAAAAAGTGTTTAGTGCTCAGAGATGTTGCTGTGGGAAGACAATGAGTATCTCACCCAATGGCTATTTATAAATCACTATCAAAACTAGGTAGCTTGTAATAATTTCATGTAAATTTGCTCCCAGAAAGAAAGTATTTTTGCTATGTGTGCTTCTAGAAGAAAGCCCCCTTTGGGAAAGCTGGGATGGCTTAGTGGGTTAAGCGCTTGCTTTGAAGCCCCAGAAACTGAAGATCAAATCCCAGCCCTGGCCCGTGGGAACCCATATATTGAACTACGGTGTGCTTCCCATGTGGGAGGCCCCCGGTTTGGTTATTGTTCCCCAGTTGGGCTCCTGTCTCAAGGGGTTGAGCCTTCCATGCAGGATGCCCTCAGTTCTGGCCATGTGTACCCCCGCCCACCTGTGTGGAATGAAACCATGTTGAAAACTGATGACATACAACTATGGGAACTGCTCTGGGCTCTCCCCTTTTTCTATGTCTCTCTCTGCCTATGTCTCTCTATGTCTGTCAAAAACAATAAAGTAAATCTTAAAAAAAGGTCCCCTTCAATAGTAAGCCTCTCCCTCTGGCCAATCTCATTTTTGATATTCAAATCTCTTTATCCTGTATTGATCATCTTTTAGAAAGCAGAATATAATATTTCTACTAAGACTCTGTCCATGCTATTGCATGCAAAATTGTCTCCTAAATTAAAAGAGTATGACTTGTAACTTCCTTATCAAAGACTGACTATGGTATAAATCTTGATTCAGTAAAAACTTCTTCAGATATGTACATGAATAATTAGTTTTTTTTTTCAACAACCCTGCCAGAAACAACTTGTGAAAACTATTACTACTGCATGGCTTCATACCCTCAATGCTGAATGATTGTTGTATGGCCAATCCAAATGCTATTCTTCCTTTAGGATAAAGCTCTCCAGGAACAATTCAAGCTCAATAATAAGAACTTAACTTAAAAAGATGCTTCCTTTTATTCTTCGCTAGCCATTTTAAGTCTGCTAACTTTGTCTTTCCAACTAGAGTAAGTAAAGCCCTTGAGACAGTCACAAAAGCATCTTCCTTTGTTACCTGTACTATGTGATGAATCATAGTATTGATCTGCATTATGGCTTGAAGAATGTTTGCTCATTACTGAGCAGCTACTTTATACTTAGCACTGTTCAAGGCTATGGAGATAGAGTGAGCCAATCAATACAATACAGTGAAAAAGTCCAGACCTCATGAAGCTTAAATTCTACTTTTGAAAGACCAAATTATATTAGGATTTTATAACAAAATGATATGCAATAGACTAAAGAACACACTATAATCACTTTGAAGAAAGTGACTTAGGTATAATATTGAGAAATAAACAGGATCAAGCAAGTGGTAAACTAAAATGAAAGCTAAGTTTGAAAGTGACATAAGCTTGAATATTAAAGAAAAAGGAGAGACATTATTATTATGCTTAAGCAATAAAAATTATTTCTATTTATAATTAGATCTCTTAATTAATACATTTTTTAAAAAGATATATTTTATTGTTTGAGAGAAGGTGAGAGAGAGAGATAGGGAGAAGGGGAGGGCCCAGAGCAGTCTTCATAGATGTACATCATTAGTTGCGACACAGTTTCACACAGGTGGATGTTGGGAAACGTGGGGCGGGAACCAAACCAGGTGCTTCCCACATGGGAGGCTAGAACCTTTGCCATCATCCCAGAGATTACCAGTTGCCCTGTCGCTGAGCATATGGCTTTGCATGGGCTGGGGCCAGAAATCAAAACCCAGATGTCACAATTGTGAGGTAAGCTCTCAACCTCTGAGCTATCCCTGTAATACTTCCCAGCATCCCTGTAATACATTTTTTATTTTGCAAAATTATACGAATTCCTATTTTTTCTTACTGAAGATAAAATTACATAAATTTGAATATGAAAGAAAATATTACTGAGATTTTTCTGATTTACTTTCCAAAAACAACTGCAGAACTTGAAGTCACCTTCACAAACTTTAAAAAATATCTCAAAATATTATGGTGTATGGTCTACCGTAGTTGCTGTATGCATGGAAAGGTACAATAAAATTTAGCTGCAGGTAAACTTTTAATGAAAATGTCAAAAAGAGTTTTACATATCTATAAATTGTATCATTTCAATATTTTTATTAGATGAAGTCTGTGGCATTCTATAGAAAACAAATTTTAAACATGAAAAGACTTTATGCATAGAATGCCCATATCATTAATCAATCAATGCAATTATTGAATATCAGAGTGCTTATCATGTTGCCAATGTAACCTACTAATTTTGCTGATGAAGAACTTGAAGTCCAGAAAGTTTAAATAACTTGCCTAAATTTACATAGCTAGATAGTAGCAATTTATGGACTAGAACTCACAGTTGATCAGGTTCTAACCAGCTGTTTTCTGCCTCTGTGTATGACTACACTACTAGACATTTCAGGAAAAAAACAAAAATGACATTGTAAGCTACTATATATTCATGACTACGTAGATAGCAGAATAAACTATTAATATGTACATAGAGTATGAAATTTATGACTTTAGAGATCCATAAAACCAAATGGACAATAATCTCTCCTGTATCATTTCTGGGTATTCCTGTTCAGGTTTACACAAATGAACACTATGCCTTCTGTAGGTCTATTCAGGATGATGAGACTATAAATAGAATTCTTATTGTTGATGTCCTCAGTGAGCACTTTATTACTAAGGGACACAAATTTTATATTATTTTAAAGGTTCACTTTGAGTCTGGTAGAAATTTGTACGCACATGTGTGTGTTGGGGTCCTATGTATGTATGTACATATATATGTACAAAGGTGCCAAAAAATGTATACACATTTTAAGAAAGGAAAAATCTGTATCAAAATTGTAATACTAAACATACAACAAAAACAAAAGATGAATACAAGTCATATTTGACTTCTGCAATTACAAGACTTGCTCAAAGTGGTTACTATCAGCATCCAGACACTTCTGATTATGGAGAACTACTGCTTGAGCAACGCTGACCAGTGTCAGTTTACCATGGACCTCAAACTTCTCACAAATGCTTGCAATTGTTAGGCATGTTGTGGTTCTGTTGCAGACTGATGCCTCCATTGCTGTTGTACTGCCACTAGGTTCTCAAATTTCAAATACCATTTCAAAATGATCTTGTGCTCCTTGAATGACAACCATGCTTCCACCATTTCTTTGTCCTGCCTGTCACATGGTAATGCTAACATTCATTTGATTAATGTCATTTTTTCTAGCAAATGCCATATTATACATTGCTACCACAATTCAATTCAACTTTGAAAAGTAATAACATCACCTATGTTATCTATAACATAGATAACATCACCTAAAATATGTATACATTTTCTGGCACCCTCGGTATGTATTTATTTAAGTATGTATGTATGTATTTCCACACACTTGATTCAATTTATTTCATAAATATTTAATACATAGATTTTATGTTAGGTCTTGGGATATAAACACATCAAAAATCCATTAGAAAAAAAATAATTTAAATGTAGAGATTCTAAGATTATAATAAATATAAAAAGTTATAGAATTATAATCAGGGCCAGATCAAGAAGAACCTTCTGTCACTTTAGAGAACTAACCAACCATAATTCTTCCACACAGAATAGTGTCAACATTTGAAAATTTTGTTATTTATTTTTATGACTTATTGTGTATAGTGATTGTTCACATAATTGTGTAAAAAAATGATGAATATACAGTTTCCATCCTTACAATATTAGTAACATTATTATTCTCAGTCATTAAGTATAAGATTCCTTATTAACATAATACATCTTACTATCTATTATTGGTCATTTAGGATATTTACACATTTCCTTATTTTAAATAATGCATGTTTACATACATCTATAGTTTTTTTTATGTTTTATCTTTCCTTGATATTAATGCATACTAGTGCACTTGGAGTATAATTTTAAAGTGCTAGAAACATATTGCCATATAACTTTGTATTATAGTTATTTCTGTTGTAGAATGAGAGTTTTAACCAAATTACACCCTAAGCAGATGTACATATAAGCATTACCATTTGTTGAAAGAAACCCTACAAAGCACACACACACAAAACAAGTCCAATTTGAATAGAAAATATTACTTATAATTATTTTAATTTTCATTTATTTTTAGCCAAAATGAAGTTTTTATTTTGTTTTGTTTTGTTTTAATACAGATTGGGTTTGTATATCTTCTGGGAATTGAAAACTCATCCTTTGCCCATTTTTACCATTGTCTATTCATCACAAGTATTTTACCCAGCTTACCATTTATTTTCATCTTTGATATATGAAATTTCTATTAAACTTATTTCTCCTTTGCTTTCTGTTTCTCCATTTACTATTTAGTTAACACTGATATTGACTTTTTCTTAACACTTCATGTTTAATAGCTACCTGTCTAATCACTTGGAATTTGTTTTAGGGTATTTTCTGAGTAAAGGATAACTTAAAATATTTTAACTCACTTTTTACTCAACAGATTTTATCTAATAATGTATACTTTTCCCGTTAATTTCAGAGGTATGTTTTTAAATTCATTTTTATTGTTTTCAACAGATATATGTGTGTGTGTGTGTGTGTGTGTATATATATATATATATAGAGAGAGAGAGAGAGACAGAGACAGAGAGAGAGAGAGACAGAGAGACAGATGGAGAGATATAGAAAGAGACAGAGAGAGACAGTGAGAAGGGGGAGGGCTCAGAGCAATCTCCATAGTTGTACATCATTAGTTTTTGATATAGTTTCATTTCACAAGTGGGCAGGGGGCACTCAGGGCAAGAACCAGGCTGGGGGCCTCCCACATGGGAGGCACACCCCCACGAGATGGGAGCCTCCTACATGGGAAGCCCATGCCCTCAAGAACCTAACTGGGAGCACACCCCAGCTCAGCATATGGGTTCACAGTGGCTGGGGATGGGATTTGATCCTTGGGCCCCAGGGCTACGAGATAAGAGCTCAACTCACTGAGCCATTCTGGCATCTCGGTATTTTTTTTTATCCTATTTTTTAAATCTCTATGTATATTAAGAATTTTTTTCAAGGCTATCTTTTCAGTTCCTTAAATCAGAAACTTAATCTTCTCCTTGAAAAAACAAATTTCTGAAGTGTGAGCTAATTATTCATTAGTTGATTTGGATTAGATATACTTTTTATGTTTTAAGGGGATAATCTTGGATGAGAATCCACTTTTAAAAATACCATATCCAAATGGAGCAACCCTAAATATGCTTTTATGTAACATCTTCATTGTCCTAGACACAGATGACATTTTTAATACACAAACACAATGCACTGAATTTTTGAAAAGTTTTATGAAAACCTCCCACCATACTTCCTTAAAAAACTTTTACACAGAAAATTAAGCAGCATTTCAGTGAAGAAATGAAATAATGAGAAAACCAATTAGATTTTAAAAAGTGAGAACTTGAAAATAAAGGGCTTTTTATAAAAAATTCAGTATAGCAATTTCATATATTTTCCATGTTTATGTGTTAATTTTAGACAGTGTATATTCTAAGGTTTTGCTTGGTTGTTTTAAATCCTAAACATATTTACTCTTCTTAGCTATCTAATAAATAGGCAACAATAAATTTAGCTTCTTTGACTCAAAAATTACTGTTTTTACTACAAGATCAAATCCCTATTGGCCAAATTTGTGTCAAATAAAGGGTAATCCTTCACATACTCTATCTATGGTGCCTCTGATACCTTACTAAGCTGTAATAGGTTTAGAAGGCACAAATATGACTCCATTCTAACCTCTGACTGTGAACTACCTAAAGTGAGAAAAGAAAAAAAATCATGAAAGTAGAGAATAAAATTCAAGTTAATTAGAGAAATGAAAAAAAAAATCTGTAGAGGACAGTTTAGAGAAAGATATTTAGTCCTAGATCATAGCACTAGAATGAGAATTTCTGCCTTGAAATACTATTAAAACTACATCAATGAAGAAAAGGCTATATTAAGGATGTATAATAAGAAAATGTCTATCAAAAAGCCAATGCAATTTTGTTATTATTTGTATTTCAGCCATCCATATGGATTTTTTTAATAGAAAACATTAGAATAAAAATACTTGTTATATGAACAATTTATTTCTTAGATTTTCTTTCTAAAAAGGAAAATTACTTTTCATAAATTTAAAGTAATTGGCCTAAACAAATAATCACTTAATTTTGAAGTTTGATACTTGTTTCAATACCATGTTGAAATGTATTATATGCTTTTGGCATGGCTGTGTTCAATTCATTTTAGTCATATGATAGAGGCTTAAAGCACCCTGTAATATTTTAACATGGGATTTTGCTTTGTGGATTTTACAAAAATAAATAATAAAAGCTTGATAATCTTTTTTTTTTTTTTTTTT
>PVKE010047854.1:0-11777 GCA_004027555.1 Craseonycteris thonglongyai | reverse complement strand
GTTAGAGACATGCAAACTCAGTCTTCCCATTAATGTTAAGGCAACAAAGTAAATTCTAAATCTGTCTTTATCTGTAGCTACTTTGAATTAATAAATATTGTTAATAATTATCCATGTTCTTTTAATTCCCCTGGACGTGAGTTTTTTGGCCCTTTAAATAATTATTGTTGTTGTTTTTTACGTAGGTAGATAAGCTGTACATCTATATTTCAGTACGAGGTGTACTCAGCGAGCTATTGATAGATTAGCAAAAAGTAAGTCATATTATTCTTTCATGATAAATTTTCCTGGCCCAAAAAAAACCGCGAAAGTGAAATATTGAAATCAAATCATCAGCCATACTGTGCATTTTTATAACAACTTTTTCATATTTACGAACAAATAGTACAACAACTTATACATTGCAGTTGATAAAAAAAATTAAATTGCATTTTAAGTTAGTAAAAATCTATCTTGAAAAAGTGTCAGAAAATCGAATTTTTTAGGTACCGCATGTACAGAATGCTGCTATCAAAAGTTGGGTCTGGACATTTATTTTCTTCATGAGCCTATATCTCGAAAACTTAATAAGTGATTTAAAAAATAAAAAATAGTTTTGAACATATATTTTACTTATCTACCCATACCTCGCTGGAATGCACCTTATACTGAAACACAGTGTATAAACATAGTATGCATTTCACACCCCTTCTTCCCCCTTAGACTATGTCTATGACAACAAGTCGATCGCGACACACTTTTAAGATAAAAAGTAGATCTTATATACAGAAAAGTTGGCCACCCCTGTCCTATGGAACATGGCCACAAAATAAGAAAGGGTCCTTGGAGAAGGCAGAAGACACTTTTTTTGCCAAATAAAAAAACATCTGGTTCAGCACAGCAGGCACTTATGAAAAAATAGGGGAAGCCGGGATGGCTCAGCAGGTTAAGCGTTCACTTTGCAGCCCTGGGGACCAAGGATTGAATCCCAGCCCTGGCCTGTGTCGACCCATATGCTGAACTAGGATGTGCTTCCCATGCAGGAGGCCCCCAGTTCAGTTCTTGCCCCCACCCCCACCCCTGGTTCAGCCCCTGGCTCAAGGGGGTTTGCCTCCCATGAGGGAGGCCCCCAACCCAGTTCCCATCCTGCGCGGCCCCTGCCCACCTGTGTGGAACAAAACCATGTCAAAAACTGATGATGTACAACTATGGAGACTGCTCTGGGCCCTCCCCCTTCTCTCTGTATCTCTCTGTCTCTGTCTCTCTCTGTCTCTGTCAAACACAATAAAATAAATCTTTTTTTTAAGAAAAATTAGAAGCAAATATAATCTTCAGAGTACTAAATGCACTTTGCCATAGTCCTCATTTTCTCTTACCAGTTTTCTCTTATCCTCTCCAAATTTGTCCGATTCTCTTCAGATGTTATCTATATCACAAAAATAAAGGTAATTTGGAGATGCCAGGATAGCTCAACAGGTTGAGCACTTGCCTTGCAACTGTGAGGTCCAGGGATCAAATGCTGGCCCAGCCAGTACAAACCCATATGCTGAACTGCAGCACAACTGGTAACTGCCCGGATGGCAGTGAAGGTTCTCACCACCCATGCTAGAGGCCCCATGTTTAGTTCCTGCCCCACGTAGCCCCATATCATGTCACAACTAATGATGTACAACTATAGGGATTGTTCTGGGCCCTCCCCCTTTTCTCTGTCTCTCTGTCTTTCTCTCACCTTCTCTCAAACAATAAATTAAATCTTAAAAAAAATGTAAAGGCAATTTAACAATAAAAAAATTAAATCCCACGAGAAAAATAACTTTGAAAAAAAAATTAATAAAGGCAATTTCCTACAACAAATACACTTACATTTCTACCTCCAAGGGAGATGATTAGGAAATAAAAGACATATTTAGAGATAATAATCAGAAAAAGCAGCACCATGGAGGGAAGGCTGAATTCAGTAGACTCAACTCAAACATTTATATCACAAAGCTATATGAGTTTGTGCAAATCATTTAACCTCTTTGAGCCAGTCACCTCTGCAAAATGAAAAACTGGCTTGATTCACAGACTATTATGAAGATAAAATGAAATTATTGCCATAGAGCACTTAGTGTTCTAAACCATGATATGCTATGAACCTGTCAAATGTTATACAGGATCTTTTCCAAATAATATTATTAAACTCTTTCTGCCAAAGGCATGGAACCTAATAATATATGTTATTTCTTTGTTAAAAGGGGGAGCATTTGCAAGTATTGGGGAGTTATTAAAGGTAAAGGAGCATCAAAAATGAAATTTTCCTCTTGATACAATCAGATGTAAAAAGTACTAAACCAGGATTAACAATTATTTATTATTTAATGAGTATAACTTAGTGCTATGGAAGAACCAGATCACCTTTGTTCCACCTAAAACCATTTATGCTCTATCAGTGACAGGCATCCCACACTTTGGGAAACAACCTAGAGAATCCTTCTACTTCTGAAACAGGAATTCCATGGTTCTTATTGCTAAATGGTTTAACCAAAACTATAACTTCAGTCAGCTGCAAAATTGAGCAAAACTGAGCAAAAAAGTATAAGATTCTTTGGGTCTTTCATCTCTCCTAATCACTGAAGCCCCTAATCAGTTAAGGTGCACATCATTCCTCAATTTTTACAAAGTGACAGACTGGATGCAAGTGATAAACAGATCCCTCAAATAGTTAATGACCTCAGGGAACTGAGATTTTATTATAGATGTTTAGCAATGGAAAACAAATTTGAGTTATCAAAATTAAACACCTGCAGATGAATGATTGGCTCTATCAAGTGGTTAATCAGGAGGGTCTCTTCACTTGTTAATCACATACAGCATCTATGTACACCTGATATTGCAGGCTCTAGATTCATCCACTAGTTACCTCTCAAATAGACACATGACCAGGTGTGAGTGCTTATGTCCTGACTCTTCAAGAAAATTAATTGACAACATAAATAGAGTCATGCCACTCTCCAACTTAAATCTTTCAATGGCTTCTCATTGCCTGGGGGATAAAATCCAAAATCTCTAACACAATCTTAAAAATTTCCTGTTAATCTTGCCCTTGCTCACTGCTTCTGCACCTGTGTCTTGTTACACTCTTTCTCTCTGTGCTCCAGCCATACTGACCTTTTATTTTCCCCAAACTGGGCCTGTCCATGCTCTCATGTCCTCCAAGAATGCTCTTACGCAGCCCACTGTCCATGCTAATGTGCACTCATTCTTCAGGTCTCAGATAAGACAGCACTTTCTCAGAGGAATCATCACTGAATTCTCTAGAATAGATTATAGTCATCTGTCACAAGCTTCTCTACTTTGTTACCACTCTCAATCACAGTCACATTGCTGGTTCATGTCTTTCTACTCCATGGGTGTGAATGTTCATTGAAGGCTGAGTGTGTATATATCTCATTTATCCCTGTAGCCCTGACATACTCCACAGTATCTGGCACTAAATAGACAATTGAATAAGCAATTGAATGAATGAATGAATGAATGATTTTGTACTGGTTCAACCCAAAGGCCACAGAGTCCTCCAGTCCTCCAGTCCTCCACAGAGGATTTCCTATCATTTTTCAATATTACCTGGACCATACTCTTATTCTAAATATGTATATGTTCATCATACAAATCTTCTTGAGGAGTACCCCGATCCACCATTGAGTTGAATGACATTCCTGTCTCTTGATATAATTCTGTCATGGAGAATGCATCGTCCTCAAAGTTGGGTTACCATAATACCCAACCTAGTGGGTCCAAGTGAATCCTCGTGATCCTGAGGCACGCAAGCCACTGATATGAAGATATTCTCAAGGCTCTCATCTTGCTTTCTTTGAAGCAACAAAATTTGTCAAGCTTTCATGTTAAAAGAAATTGTGTAATCCCCTGCTCAAATAGCCACAGTGACAAAAAGAGGCAGTGGTGTAGTGTACTTGGTAATGAGAGACAGCATCATATAGTGGAAAGAACACAAGACCAAAAAAATTAGAAGAACTAGATTCTGGTCTGGCTCTGTCACTTACTTGCTGAATGACTTTAGGCATCTGGCTCTTTCTGAATAAAATGTACTTTCTTTTTCAATTGTATAAAGCTTTTGCCTATAGGGTTTCTGTAAGCACCAAATGAGATAATAATTATATTTTACTGTTGTATGTAAGAGTTGCTGGTACTTCAATTATGAAAAAAATATATATATTTATATATGTAAACTTTAAATACTGGGCAAATTATAATTTTGTCATTGGTTCTTGGGAGCAGTTTTATCTTCCTGATTTTGGACAGCATCTGTTAATGAAGGAAGTGAATTTTTTATTTCCTGCCATTTGATGGCTGGTAGGGGAAGCCCAGTTCTCACCAGGCTAGATAGAGAGGAGTTAAACGTTATGGGAAGTCCATGCTTAAGAGATAATAGAGCATTGATTGCATATGACACCTTCTTCAGGTTCACGCTCTTTTGGGTTGTAACAAAGCAAAAGTTTGACATAAATAATGATGACCTGAATCATAGGCCATATAAGCCACCACCTCCATAAAATGATTTTAGAGGAAACATAAGCTCTATTTATCGTCGTTAAGCTCAAAATCCACTACCAAGATGTAACCTTTCTTTCTACAGTTATAGATGAAGTTGAAAATTAAATCTTTAGATAACATAGTAAATTGTTACCAAGATGCTAATGATTAATTGAAGGTATTTTTTCTTTATAACAGCACTTGAGGGAGTATTAGACACATGCCATATAGAAGAAAGAAAAAGAGAGACAAAAAAGAACTAAATCTATCTTCCTACTTTATACTCTTTTAGGTTCTGAGGCTTTAAAACTGATTCATTTTTAAAGACACTGTTTTAGTCTATTTTTAATTATCTGAGTCAAAATGACTTTAGTGAGAAAAATGCAGGAAGTAACTCCTGTTTAAAGTGAATCTTCATAGTACTCTCCTGTGTTCTATAGTGTTTCTCAGTTACAAGTACTGAATAGAAGCTGGGTTCACCAATTTGGACACTGCTTTTCATTACAGAGTCATAAATGAATCTCTGAGGGACCAGCTGTTGGTGACCATCCAGAAGACTTTCACGTACACTCGAACCCAAGCGCAACATCTGTTCATCGTCCTCATGGAGTGCATGAAGAAGAAGGAGCTGGTATGTACACAGCATTCGCTGTGCGTGGCAGAACCCACTTCACAGCCCCTCCGTCTTTAGCCGTCTGCCTGAGTCCAGCACTGTATCTTTCATTTGTGTTCAAGCTTACAACGTTCCTCAGACCCCATTGGCTCCTGTGGTTTTCTTCCCCCGGTAACTCAGGCACTGCTTTTGTGCCCAGATTTAATGAAATATACACAAAGGGGGTTTCGCATCATTTCCTACTGACACTCACCCAAATGCTTCTGATTGCCTTCACCAAATGAGTTGAGGAGATTAAATAGGTTTCCTCCTGGAAAACGCTTCAGTTGATCCTCTCTTAGGTTTGGGATTTCATGTTGCTTATGAGTAGTGAAGCATTAATGTGCTTATTGCCACATATCTTAGTGATGCAGGGTCCAGGATAATGTGCTAATTTATACAAGTAGGAAATGGAGAAACCTACCTAAGGATGCTGGAAACTTCTGTAGTGTCTAAAGTGTCCTCTAATAGCTACTAAAACATTTCCTACATCTGAGGAAAGTGTCTTCCAAATGTGGTGTGATCATGGAGACCGTCTGTTAGGGAGAACAGAAATAAAAAATGAGCTAATATTTAATGAACACTTGCTAGGTGCCAGACAGGGTGCTAAATCCTTACATGTATTAACTCCTGTGCTGTTTGTAACTGTCCCAATGAGAGAGGTACGGTTATTCTTTTCACTTTATAGATGAGAACATTTTAAATCACTTGATCGGTAAATGAGGAACTAGGACTCAAAACCAGTGCTGTTTAATGTCTGTGAGAAATAGTCTTACTCAGAAATTGTCGCACTGAAGCAAGCGCAGTGAACGGCCCCGTCTAGATGGGTTCACGCGGGTGTAGCAAGCGGAGCCTGTTCTCGGGGGTGGAGCTCACCCGCGGACAGAAGGCAGAGCAGTTCCCAAGTGAGCACTGGTTCGGACAGGTTGGGGAGCCTCTGGAGTCTGCATCGTGTCCTGGAACCATTACCTCTGGGGACATCGGGGGCTCTTCCCCGCCAGGGGGGCACCAGGGCCACCCTACAAGGCTCACCCACAGGGAGACAGGTAGGAGCAGGAGCTAGCTGCCTTTAAGCAGTTACCACGAGACCACGAGCTCCTCATCGTCATCACGGTGCCCCCCGGCCCTACGGCTGACACACACAGGCTAGCTGAGGCTCGAGGGAGCCAGTTTCCAAGTTTGAGAAGCCAAGCATTCAGGGGAAAGAAGGACGTGGTTCAAGTAAGCAAGTGCCACCTCCAGAGCATCGCCGCAACGCCTGGTGAGGAACCTCTCAGCAGTGTCCGGGTGTGCGGGGAAAGGTGTGAGCTGAGGAGAACGGGACACCTGTTGCCTGCCAGGAGCCACCGACCTCGTAGTCTGTCCCTGCCCGACAGGAGGCAGCGAGCAGAGAGGGTTCCTGGCGCCTGCCGTGGCCTCCAGAGAGCCAGCGTGAGTGCAGGGCCCAGGCCTGTGCGGGAGGCGGCTCCTGGCCGCGCTCCGGCTCCCTGCTGGCTCCGCTCTCAGGGAGGCGCACACCCTGAGCTCCCACAGCACAGGTGTTCGGCCTGTGTGCTGACTCTCCAACGCTGATGCCAGCGCCGGCGGGGCAGCCTGATCAGAACCAGCCATTTCAGCAGTCCTGCGCATTTCCTAGCAAGGCAGTTAGCATTCAAATTCTAGGACCCAGTTGGAAATCATCAAACCAAATGAGGCTGAAAGTGCTTCTCCCTGGGATTCTGCCTGATAATTGTCATACCGTTTAATCGTGGTCCCCGCTGAAATGATCGACTGCATTTTCATGTCAGATATTCATCACAAGATGTGTAAGGTACCCCTAGCTGTTGGCTAAGGCAATGTGATCTTAAGAAATAAAATTGGGGGAAGCCGGGATGGCTCAGTGGGTTAAGAGCTCACTTTGCAGCCCCGAGGACGGGGACCGAGGATCGAATCCCGGCCCTGGCCCCTGCGAACCCATATGCTGAACTGGGGAGTGCCCCCAGTTCAGTTCTCACCAGCGCGAGACCCCGGCCCAGTTCCTGCCCTGTGCAGCCTCCTGCCCACCTGTGGAATAAAACTATGTGGAAAAACCAATGATGTACAACTACGGAGACTGTTCAGGGTCCTCCCCCTTCTCTCTGTCTCTGTATCTCTCTCTCTCTCTCTCTCTCTCTCTCTCTCTCTCTCTCTCTCTTTCTCTCTCTCTGTCAAAAAAAAAAGAAGAAGAAATAAAATTGTCCTTATATCCACATCAGGGCAGAAATTAGGGTTGTTAAATCATAAAGGTAGGTATAATAATTTCCATATCCGAAGGACTATTTATGTGCATGGACAGTACTGGATGCTTTACAAAGGAAGTACACGTGAGGTCGGCCTTGATCTCCTCCCTTACAGGGAGCAAAGGAGGGGTCTGAGGCTGCCGAAGCTGATGGATGCATGTGTAGCAAGAGGGGCCCCACTAGGACAGCCTTGCTGCACAGCCTCTACTCAACGTGCTGTGTCGCTCAGGATACATCAATGAAGCATTGTGTCGTGGAGTTCTCATCATTCATGTCCTTAAAGTGTCTTCATAGCCTTTTCAACCTAAGTGGAGCATAATATTCTCAGGTTGTCTAACCATTGCCAAGTTCAGCCAAGAGATTCAGTTCTGGAGCAAATTTGACATTTTTCTCATCCCAGCATCCGTAACAAAGAACTGAACCATGGGTGCGTATTTAGCTTTAAAACACAGGCCTCTGGGTCAGGTGGCCTCATGGAAAATATGCATTGATGGACCATTTCTATGAGTACTTTCTACTCACTTTATATCATTCTTGAGAAAATTCACCTCTCTGCTAATTTCCCACCTTGGGTCAAAACAACATCTCAAATCCTGCCACCTGAAAACACATATCCCCCTAGAAACCAATCATAAGCTAAGTTTCATCATTGTTATTGAGGAAAAAAAAAATTAAAGAGATAAAAACTATCCACAGCAGCATATTAGTGAAGGGACAAATGTAAGAGGTCAGGAGAGAGCGTCCCTCTACCCACCTTCCTCCTCAGGAGGGGACTGCTCATACAGCACACCAGAACCAAGACAAGAGAACCCCAAGAGGCAAGCCTCTGACTCTGGCTGTGTGTGTAGACACCACCGAGCCTTTCAGCTCATGCCAGTTCCGGCTGCCTACTGCTGCCTCCTGGAGCTCCTGCTGACACCTTATGTCAACTCCAGTCCCAGGTCCCCAGCCCCAGGCTGAGGCAATGCACCTGCTCTTGACACCCTACAGTGAAGGAGTACTGGTTGGATTCAGCCATGTAAGCCCCATGGTATGTGTGGTGGAGGGTGGTACTGGCCCAGCTCCTGGTTTACCACCTTCCATTTCCACACTGATGGCTCCTCTAATTTGTTGTGCCCCACTCACAGCCTCTGGACCTACAAGGGGCCACCACTTTCCAGTCACACTGCAGTCATGCCTCCTCTCACAACTAAAGCTGCTCCAAAATCCAAGACTTTAAAATCCACTTCCCCTCTCCAGACACAATTGCCCTACCTCCTACCCCCACTACCACCACTTCAGTGATGTTAAACTTGAGTACCAAGGGTCTCTTCACTAGCCTGAGACCAAACTCCTGAGATAATCTACATGAAAGCGTATTTTAAAGTGTAGTTTTCTTTTTCCTATGCCTAGTTGAGAGTTCACACTGTCTGTCCACTCTTCTCACATCTGGGACCTCCCACCTCTGTATTCCTCAGCCCCATGTCCCTAATACTTCTCTACACCACTCCACTTCCAAAGTTTAGTCACTTGCTTCTGATTCAACTAGGACTAGGTCATAATGATGAGCAGTCCTTTTATTCATCTTTAGGGGATGTAAAGTTCTCTATAATCATTGTTCTAAACCTTTTACATTTTAATCCTTGACTGCTTCTTGGGGGCTTTTGTAATGTGTTTCACAATCTTTTTTTTTTTTATAATATCTTTTTAGAATTTTATTGTTTGAGAGAAGTGTGTGAGAGCAAGAGCGAGAGAGAGAGTGAGAGAGAGAGAGAGAGAGGTCTCCATAGTTGCTCTATAGTTGTGCATCATTAGTTGTGGCATGGTTTCTTTCCACACAGGGGGCCACATGGAGTAAGAACAGAACAGAGGGCCTCCTGCATGGGAGGTAGGAACCTTTGCTGCTGAGCCATCCCAGGGTTTACCAGTTGCACCATAGTTCAGTGTATGGGGTTGCACAGTCAGGGCCTGGAATCAAACCCTGGACCTTGCACTTGTGAGGCAAGTGCTCAACCGCTGAGCTATCCTGGCACCCTCATTTCACATCTTTATGCTACAGTAACATGAGCTTCTTCTTTACTTTTCTGAAGCTGGTTCTCATTTGCAATAACGATTCTAAAATCCAGAAGCAAATGTTACAATTAGACATTAAGTATGTTGACCCAATCTATCAATTTATGATACACAGGAATAAAAATGAATTTTGATTAAACCTTCCCAGATAAGAAGCTTTAGTCTGGGTGGTGAGCATACAAAGCAATACATAGATGATGTGATATAGAATTGTACACCCGGAACCTAATTTTTACCAACCAATGTCACCCCAATAAATTTAACAATCAGTAAAAAAAAAAAAAATCTAAAAAAAGCTTCTGAAGATGCCTATAGATATAAACACATTTAAGAAAATGTGGCGGTAGTTCGGGAAGAACTAGAGAGGGCCTGGTATCTACATTTAATTGGAAGATGATGAACACACAACCCCAGAAGCTGAATTTTAGGAATATGTCAATGTTATATCCTGGCAGCTAAAGCTGTAGCACCTTCATATTACATTCTCACTTGCAGGGCACCTTTACACAAAGAAAAGCCAAGGACATGGAAAATGTACTAATGGAAAAAGTGGAAGCAAAGATATTAGGGCATAAGCTTTATGTCCTTTTCAGAACTTCTCTATAGCATTTGACCCTGTCAACCTCCTTTTCCCTCTTCAAAGTTACTTCCTTTTGCTTAGATGATGTTAGTGTCTAGATCCCTATTTCCTTTCCATTTCTTTTACAGTTTATTTTCTTTCCATCATCAGTTTCTCTTCTTTCTCCCTATTCTATAAACAGATGTTGAACAAAGATCAATTCTTGTCACTTTCCCCTTGCATTCTGACTTTAGTTATCATTTTGAGACAACTCTCAACTGCACAAATACCCACCCTTGTCTTCCTCCAAGCTCTTGCATTTCTAGCTTCCAAACCCTCATTCTTCCTTGCCTATGCTATTACTGTGCCCTACTAACCAGGTCTCCCCTTATCCAATATCTCCCCAACAATCCATCCTATACACTGCAGGGGTTAGCAAACTTTTTTGTAAAGAGGCTGATGGTAAATATTTTAGGTTTTGTGTGCTGCCTGCTGCCTGTACCACATATTTTTCTTTTTTGTTTGATTTTAAACAATCCTTTAAAATGTAAAAGTCATTCTCAGCTTACTGACCATACAAAAATAGGCCTGGGACCAAATTTGAACCACAAACTATGGTTTCCTGGTTCCTGCTTTATAATAATGCCAGATACCTACATGTTGCTGAATCACAGAGCCACTTACATCACTCTTTTGAATGTAAATGATAATGTTTTGCCTAGCCTTAAACTTCATTATTTTTATGGACTGCTCATGCTAACCAACCTAATCTCCTTGCAGTTATTTTTTAATTTCCCACTTCCCTGCATTTGTTAAAACTTAGAACACTCTCTTTAGCCATAACCAATTGCTAAAGACACGCCCATGTGTGCGCACACACACCCACATAGCCACACATCTTCACCCATCTATTTGTAAGTCTCTTAGGGTACTTTCATTTATACCTTATTATGTATACCTCTAACTTCTCTTCCCTAAAGAGTGGAATCTGTGTCTAATTCCTTATTCTGTTTCCTCTATACTCACCCACCCCTAATTGTACTTACTAGCATATATAATCAGATGCTCAATAAATGTAAAGCTTCAGAGCTGATAAACTGCCCCTAGTTACCAGGGAAGGCAACTGAGGGGTATTGTCTATGACTTATAGATGAGTCTTTGGAGGCCCAACTCTGCTACCTTCCAATGCAGGCACATTTATTTCTTTGTAGGTTGACCAGACATACTATTTTAAACAGGACAGAAAATAACAGTACTGTCTCATTTCAAATGGTTCACCTAGTCTCATAGGACTAAATTCAAGGTATCAGTAGGCTGACCATACATACTGTTTGAAATAGGAAAGTATCGTTGTTTCCTGTCCTCTTTAAAACGTATGCCTGGTCAGCCTATTTATGAGGGCATATAGAAAATGTATGTTGACATTATAATATGTCTCTTTCCATGTTTGGGAAACTGAGGAACAAGTCTCTACCTCTCCTTTCATAGGTTCTTAAAAACAAGCAAGCATGACTTCTAAAGAGAGATGTCCTCTCTTTTTGAACATAAGCATCCTATCAAGATGTTCCTTGTTTAGAAAAATAGATGTTTGCATGATGCTTAATGCCGTGGATAAGGGCCATTAGTGTTACTTGGAGGGTTGGGGTCTCAGCACCATATAGAAGATATTCCTGAAGATCCCAGTTTCCCACTGCCCTGTGTTGCTGGGACTAGTAAGCATTTTGGCATGTATAAAGAATGTTTG
>PVKE010047853.1:0-11784 GCA_004027555.1 Craseonycteris thonglongyai | reverse complement strand
TATTCAGTGTTAGATACAAGTTTTTCCACCATACATCTATCTGTGCATTTTCTCTTTAGGTGACTGAATGTTCAAGAAATTTCTGTGCATAGTTTACTCAGTTTTTATGAACTGTTGTACCCTGTTAATGCATATTGCTCTGTGACTCCAGTATATCTTACCTGTACTGACCAAACCTAAATAAAGATTTTTATTGTAATTCCTGCATTAGTTGTTTGTGTTTTTAGTACTTGTTACTTATTTTCACTGAATTGCTTACTTTCTGCTCATCATGCCTTCAGTATCATACCACAAAGTGAAACTTAAGTAAGTTATGCATCAGTTCTGATTGTGCACATAGATTTAAAAACTGTTATGCCTTGTTTTGCAAAACAAACTTGAGTTTAGGACTGCACTTTAAATTATGTTTTCCTGATTTATAAAAATAAATACTACAAAATATTGGAAAATGCAGAGAGCCTTTGTGAGGTTTTAATTGAAAAGCAGATTTTGTTTTTGTGAAATGACTTCAGGTAATTAGGGTATCTGTGTAGTAACTTGTTTGTTTTAAAATGTTGGCCAGTACAACTGAGTTACTAATAACATGTCTGCCAATATACACACTAAAGCTGTGGGGTGTTAGAATGAAGGAGAAAATGTTCTTTAGCTGTAAGTCTCAACGTTTGTTTTCTGTCTTCTGTTAAACATTGTATCAGGTCTGTAGTCTTGAAGGCTGTTAAATCTAGCTTTTCACATACGTGATTAAGATGAAATGTGATTTTTGCTGAAAGCAAAATATTTTGTTTTACTTACAATCAAGTTATGCCACTTGAAACTGAGGTACAACTTAATTTGAAAATAATTCCTGTGGTTTTGCTAGTTTAACTGGCACACAAGTACCGGTATATATGGTCTTAACATGGCATATTTTAAATACTGCACTTCCTGAAGTCTTGATTAACCTCTTGTGCAGTCTTCAGGTAAAGCCTATACAATTTAAAATAGGGAATAAACATCTTGGTTCGTACTAAAATATTCTCTGTATTAAGTAAAGCTGTGGACTTTGGTTTTGTTTTTTGTCATGTTTGTCCTTTTACTTGCCCACTTTAAACACAAATGGAATTTCTCTTTCCTTTTGATACTATGTAATCAGTGTGCAGTAAGAAAAATTTTAAACTGGTGATAGTTTTATGATTAAGTTTAGCATAGACCTATTATGTGTCATTACCAATTTTCACATTTCTGTTGAGTCTGCATTAATGGATGAATAACTTGGACAGAGAGAACTTAAGATTGCAGTTAGTAGTCTTTTCTGGAACTGAGTGTTTTATTTGTTGGTATAACTGATAAGAGGTAGTAAATTATGATCCAGGCTGAGAGAGTAGACTCCGGAGCTAATTGGTTTGAAAGCTGGCTTTACCACTTAAACCTGCTTCATGGCTTGGGCACTTAATCTCTGTGACTTAGTTTTTCCCTGTAAAGAACATATACCGTATTTTCTGGTGTATAAGATGACCCCCTAATTTTACAGGTAAAACATAGGTTTAGGCCTATATTTGCTGTATAAGACTACAGCCTTGGAAGTGGGGGGTCGTCTTATACAGCGAATATAGGCCTAAACCTGTTTTACCTGTAAAATTAAGGGGTCGTCTTATACGCCCGGTCGTCTTATACGCCGGAAAATACGGTACATGTGAAGTGCTTACCACAGTGCCAAGCACATATTGACTGCTTGGTAAATGGCAGTTGTTACTGTTATCTTGAAGCAAAGTTCCAGCCCTAATAACAGACCATCTCCCTGATCAAACTACTACAAATACATATTTTTCTTGTTTGGGTAGTTTCCAGTGAAAGGGAAAAGGTAATAGCTATAATTAAATGGATTGTGGTATCTTTATGTAAAAGTGAAAAGCTGCCTGTTAACTCTTCCTCTTAGGAGTGTGTTGCGTCTTAAGCAAGTGGGAGTGCGAAGCATTTTTTCGGTGACTCGTGGAAACGGAGAAGCCCAGAATTTGGCAGAGGTTTGATGAGTACTGCCTAAGGAGCTTCATTTTTAAGGGCAGTCATCTTGGATAAAGCCCAAGATACAGTAAGAAAGTTTCAGTGTTTCTACTTTAGCATTATTCCAGAGAGTTGAAGGTAGTATAACATTCCTTAACGTTCTTGACATCAGAGTCCGTCCTTACATGCCTGAAACTGACCAGTATTTTACATGCATTATGATTTTCATTATCACCCAATGACCATCTACGGAATAGGAAGTGGACTTAAAAGGGTTGGTAAGTGGTGGAGCTGCCCTCTAGGGTGCTGTCATTAAAGCTTCCTGGACAATACCTCAACGCTGGCAGCGGAACCACGCGTGATTGCAAGGGGTGATGTTACCCGAGCTGCTGAGGGTGACATCTCACAAGCATTCTGGTTGCCTAATAAGGACCAGTTGGAAACAACCATGAAATGGCAATGCAATGATTAGAAAATGCAGATTACAGTTATTTAAAGTAGTTTAAGATGCTGGCTACGATTTCAGTGAGGATAAAAATGTGAAAGGGTTACATAGATGTTAGTTCTCTTGGCCTCAGCTGTATTTGATACAGCTGACCAGTTGGGTTTCTGGGACACTTGCAAACAATTTAAAGTCAGTCATTCTGACAATTTTAGGTGCTCCTTATTTCTCATTAAGAGAGAAATACTGTACTACTGTACTTCTCTGTACTACTATGACACTTCTTGTTGGTTCATTTATTCCCATTAACAGTTACTGCAACCCTGAGAAATGTCATTATTACCTTTGATCTGGACCCATCGTAGAGTTGAGCGACTACCCCTGTTGTATGGGGTGTGCTGTGAATTCCACCTCTGTGGCTTATACACGTTGTCTTCTCTGGTTTGTTTGACCCATCCACACATCTTGCTGTAGGTTCCCAGGACCTAATGAATTTTCAATATACTTGAAAGTTTTTCAGGATTTTCTATGCTTGTCAACAGTTTTTCCCTCCATAATCTTGGAACAAAGTTCTCTTGCTCTGGTGTTCACAACAAGCTGCACTGCCTGCCTAGAAACCTTCCCTTCCTGGCATCTTAGGCTGTTTCTCCTTGATTTACCAAACATCTAAAAATCTTCACTTCCTACCAAGAAGTCAGCCTGGATAAATCAGGAAGCTTTCAGTTTTGTGTAACAGAACAACTTACCTAACTTGGCTGGCTTAACCCTTTGCACTCGAGTCCTCTTGGTCACCACTTGATTCGGTGCGGTAACTCGAGAGGTGACTCTTGGTCACCACTCGGTTTGATGTGATAATTCAAGCGGTAATGATGTTTGTTTAGGTTTGGTGTGGGCAATATTGCTTCATGAGTGTATTCCTAAATCCTTTGTGTGTAATCTTATGAAGTGTAGAATGACACCCCTTTAAAATGGCTATAAGATTTTCTTAAGTTAGTTCGTGATTGCAGATCGGACTCTGTCTTTGACGTTAGTTCGAACTCGACAGTTTCCAACACTGGCTACATTTGTGGTATTCTACCGTATTATGGAGCTCTGGCAACAGAGAAATTGATAAGACCTGACCTTCCGGTATCAACCAGAATTCCCCGGCACCTTTACACAATGATGCTGGATAAAATCCCCGGTGCTCAGAGACACCACATGTTCATGGATCGTTGTTATACAAGTTATATCTTGGCTCAAGAATTAGGCAAACTAAAGTGCCACTTAACTGGGACGATCCTAACAAATAGGAAGGAGCTGCCATGTCACATAAAAAATCCCAAAGTTCCAGAAGAAATCCACAGTTTCATATCACAGAGGTAATACTTTAGCGTTAGCAGGGAAGGACAAAAGGACTGTGACATCTGACCACTTGGGATAATGCAGGAAAAAGGATTTCACGGGGCGGTATTGAAATTACTGTAAAAAAAACCCAATGTTATTGTAAACTATATAAAATATATGAGCAGTGTTGATTGAGCTGATCAATACGCCTCGACATGCTGTGTTCTGAGAAAGTCCTTAAAATGGCGAAAGCTATTGGGGGTTTAGAGATTTGTTCCATCAATTCTTATATTCTTTATAAATCAGTAAAGAAGCAGAGAAATGAACGGCCGCTTACTCATCTGCAATATGTAAAAACTTTGGTTGACCAATTGAGAGATTTCTGGCAAAAACTAGATCGAGCTGCTACTTCGCACTGCAGTTTTGATGAAATCCGATTGAATGGGAAACTACATGTTATGCTAACTGGAATAAGAAGGATTGCAAGGTTTCTCTCAACGAACTAAGCCTGGCGAAAGACACCAAACCACATATTACTGTGATACTTGCCCCGACAAGACAAGCCGAGGATGCATCTTGGAGATTGCTTTATAAAATACCACACAAAGCCACAATACAGAGCTTAATGTTTAACAAATGTCCTTCATGGAAGTGTAAAGATACATAAAATGTTAAAATATAAACCTTTTAAACGTTAAATTGTGTGTGAAATCATTTTAAGTTAGCCGTAAGAAATTCACCAAACATGCGGAAAATCGATCGTCTTGAGTTGTTGATTAGCCTGAGCGAAAAAGGCCTCGAGTGCAAAGGGTGAATAAGGAAAATTTGCCTCACAGAAGATCAGAGGTTGAGTGAAGGAACCCCTACGATTGGCCTCAAAAGATAACCTCAAAGGCTGTAGTTCTTTGCGTCTGTTCTGCTGTCCTCAGTGTGTTGGCCTTGCAGTCACACTGCCTCTTCTCATGCAGTTCCAGGCCTCGTGCCTGGACATCACAACGTCTAAAGGGAAAGAGATCTATCTTTTTGTATCTCTTGAAAGTGAAAATATCTTTCCCAGAGCCACCCTCCACAACCTTCACATTTAGGGGCCAAATATTGGGTCACATGTCCATTGGCCCGACTAAGACTAATTATTTGGAGTAAAGTGGATGTTGGGAATCAATCACCATAACTGGATTCATGGAAAGAGGTGAACTATCAAGTCCCTGTACTAGCCATAAAATTCCAGCCGTCCTGATTATCCCAACCAAGTGATTATTAACCCTGCACACAAACACACCTTGCCAATATTGACAGTTGATGGCTGTCTGATGTTAATTATTATTCAGATACTTTATCCTTATCTGGGGTTGATTTTAACCTCTCTATATAGGGATTCATGCAGCCCTGGGGATTGTTAAAGCTTTTAGATGATAATCATAAAAATGTATGAAATACCCTTTTCCATCTCTTCCAGTCTGTGTGTCTTTACATCTGAAATGAGTCTCTTATAGGCAGCATATGTAAGGGTCTTGTTTTCTTATCCATTCAGCCACTCTATCTTTTGATTGGAGCTGTTAATCCATTTATATTTAAAGTAATTATTGATAGATACATCGTTATGGCCATTTTTTTTTTCCTTCGGAAAGTAGTCCCTCTAACATTTCCTGTAATACAGGTATAAGCTTTTTAGCTTTTTTTTGGGGGGGGGGGGAAGCTCCTTATCTGTCCTTTGATTTAAACCAGGGATGTCAAACTCAATTAAAACCCGGGCCATTTGGTGCAACAGGCAAGATGCACGCGGGCCACATCACATTTACAAACGTCGCCAGAACTGAGTCAGCGCGTTTATACACGCCCACAGGCCCCCAGGAAAGGCACTGGGCCACGTGTATACTCGTCTTCAGTAGTTAAAGGGTTAAGGAGGGAATTGTGTGTACGGTATTGCCTCCATCTCCCCTAAGCGCTATTTTCTTCATAACAATTCTTTCTATTTTCATTTTATTTCAGAGCATCGTGGGCCACAAAAAATTACCTCAGGGGCTGCATGTGGCCTGCGGGCCACCAGTTTGACACCCCTGATTTAAACGATAGCTTTGCTGGGTAAGGTAATCTTGATTATAGTCCCTACTTTTCGTCACTTTGAATATTTCACACCAATCCCTTCTGGCCTGCAAAGTTTCTGTTGAGAAATCACCTGATGTTTTTGGAAGCTCCCATGTAGGTAACTAATTGCTTTTGTCTTGAAGCTTTTAAGATTCTCTCTGTCTTTAACCTTGGCATTTTAAATATATTTTTATTTATTTATTTATTTTTGACAGAGAGAGAGAGAGAGAGAGAGAGAGAGAGAGAGAGAGATACAGAGACAGAGAGAGAACTGAACTGGGGGAGCTCCCAGTTCAGCACATGGGTCCGCACAGGCCAGGGCCAGGATTCAATCCTTGGTCCCTGGTGCTGCAAAGTGAGCACCCAACCCACTGAGCCATCCCCGTTTCCCCTAACCTTGGCATTTTAATAATGATGTGTCTTGATTGGGCCTCTTCGGGTTCATTTTGTTTGGGACTCTGGGTTTCTTGGGCTTCTATGTCTATTTACCAGGTTAGGAAAATTTTCCATCATTATTTCTTCAGATAGATTTTCAATTCCTTGATCTCTTCTTCTGGTACCAAGATGGAAACAAACAAACTTGGGGTAAGTGCTGCGTCCAGTGCAGCAGTCAGGGTACTGAGAGGGAGCGGCGCAAGGAATGAAGAAAGACAAGAGACAAATTTAGAGAAAAGCTGGGGCTAGGCGGAACCTCTGACTGAGGAACCAAGACCCCAGGCCTGCCGCATATTTATTGGGGCTACATGCGTCAAAGCATTCTTTTTGTTATCGCTTATCTCTAGCATTTTCGTCAGGGAATGTGGGTGGGATGTTTTGCAGGCCAGGATCCGCCTGTTCCATTTTCTCCGGAACACCGCAAGCTTAGCCAAGACTAACTATTGCTGACAAGGCCTCCAAGGATGCAGCATTCTGCGTGACTCCTTGTTATGTGCCTGGTTTCACCTCTGGCTTTCTTTTTTTTTTTTTTGAACTGAACTGGGGGCCTCACCGCATTCGGGAAGCACACCCCAGTTCAGCATGTGGGTCCGCCTGGGCTGGAGCCGGGATTCGATCCTCAGTCCTCGGGGCTTCAAAGCGAGCGCTTAACCCACTGAGCCATACGGCTTCCCCCACACCTCCGGCTTTCAACATCACCCCCTTTATTTATTTATTTTATTTTTATTTATTTTTTGTTTTTGACAGAGAGAGAGAGAGAGAGACAGAGACAGAGAGAAGAGGGAGGGCCCCAAACAGTCTCCATAGTTGCACATCATTGGCTTTTCCACATAGTTTCATTCCACAGGTGGGCGTGGGGCTGCACAGGGCAGGAACTGGGCTGGGGTCTCACCCCGGTGAGAATTGAACTGGGGGCACTCCCCAGTTCAGCATATGGGTCCACACGGGCCGGGGCCGGGATTCGATCCTTGGTCCCCGGGGCTGCAAAGTGAGCGCTTAACCCACTGAGCCATCTCGGCTTCCCCACCTTTTTTAAATTTTTTAATTGGAATTGGGTGAAATCATTGCAGAGGCTCAGGAGTTGTTGGATTTGGTTTCGCCCCATTCTGCCGACCACTGGACTAAGCAAAGAATAAACAAAACCAGCAAAGTTAGTATAGCTGGTCCTAGTAAGCTTCAGGCATGGGTTTCAATATATTTTAATGGATCTAAATTTTTTAAGACTGATAACAAATTATATCTTTTGTTACCGATACCTTTGGAGGCTTTAGCTCTTGGAGTATTTGTATCTGTTGGTACAGTTTTTTTCAAATTAAGAGTATTATTATGTTTTCCCCATGCTCCAAGTAAAGAGTTTTTAATCATTGTCCAATTAGTCTCTGTATCATTATAAATAACGGGAGTAACACAAACATGTTTATAATTATAGTGGCACTGGAGCTGGAGCCGGTGTTCTAACCTGATCTCCCAGCCTTTGGATATACCAAGTTTTATTTCTTATATTAGTATACCTAATTTTTGACTGAAGAGGAATGCAAACATTCTCCTCCTGTTGTTTAGTAAAGCAAAAAGGAATGTGAACAGCTTTCCCTGAGTAATTATATATAGCCTCAGGATGAGGAGAATTAACCTCTTGTCCCCCTGGATGACCCAAAAGCAAGGAATCAGTGACAACTACATTAGGACTTGGGTCCATCCAGGTTAATGGGCGCAACCAAGGAGGTTGTGGCACGTAAGTCCAATATTGTTCTGCCATTACACAAGGGAGCATTACTGCTATGGTGATCACTGAAAACAGTGCCAGTAGATGACTTTGGGGAGTTCCCAGTAACCCCCACTTCACCAAGAGATTATCTGCTTCCTGGCAGGATTTTTTTTTTTAGCAGCTTCTGGAAAGACAGAAGCATAACCTCATCCCCAGGTAAGTAATTGATTTCAGGGGTGGCGAACCTTTTGGCGATTGAGTGCCAAAGTTTATGAAACAAGAGTATCGACTCACATGCCAACCGTCCATCGAGTGAGATAGAGGTATCAATTATTTTTATGTCTATAAGAGCATAAACAATAATTTTTTAAATGGTATTCACAGCTCCATGTGCCGAAATAATTGCTCCGCGTGCCACTTTGGGCACACGTGCCATAGGTTCGCCACCCCCTCCCTAGGAAGTCATCTCCCAAGGAGAGAGAGGCAGGGTCAGAATCCCCTTGTAAGATATTACACACTTTAGACAATTGATGAGTACTAATGCCTAAGCAAGGTCGTATCCAACTAATGTTTCCCAATAGCTGTTGAAAATCATTTAATGTCCTTAAAGCCTTTATTTTTATATCTACATTTTGAGGTTTGATATTTTTAATCAGAAATCCTAAATATTGAAATGGATTTTTAGTTTGGACCTTTTTTGGTGCCATTTGTAATCCCCATTTATTTAATTCAGGAATAAGTTGTCCATAAATGTGCTGCACCTGCGAATGGACTGTTGGCCATTCCTTATGGTAGGACTTGCCAACAATACCTTTTTATAGGTTTTATATTATTTACCGAAGGCACCAAAAATGCAAATCTTTAACAATCTCGAGGATCCCAAAGGAATAGTACAGAAACAATTTTTTAAATCTAATATGATTAGAACCCAATTTAAAGGAGTCTGAGTAGGGGAAGGGAGACCTGGATGTAAAGCCATTGGATACATAGTTTTGTTTATTTTTCTTAAATCATGTAACAATCTCTATTTTCCTGACTTTTTTTATTAGTAAAAATAGAATTCCATGGACTATTAGTAGGAACAATATGTCCGTTATTTGTTTTTGTACCAAATCTTGTATAGTCAAAATTTTCTCCCTTGGGGAAGCCGGGATGGCTCAGTGGGTTAAGTGCTCACTTTGCAGCGCCGGGGACCGGGGATCAAATCCCAGCCCGGCCCCTGCAGACCCATGTGCTGAACTAGGGAGTGCCCCCAGTTCAGTTCTCTCTCTGTCTCTGTCTCTCTCTCTCTCTGTGTCAAAAATAAATAAATTAAAAAAAAAAATTTTTTTTCTCCCTAGTTAGTGGCCATTGATCGACCCACAGTGGTATATTTGATTTCCATTGAATAGGGTCAGCTATGGGTTGGGGAGGTTTAATGGCCACTACATAAAATTTGTATACCTAAGACCATGTCGGACAATTTTTATAGTGACAGTAATAGGGGAAGTCCTGTCCTGATGAACTTTTCCAATCCCTTCCCCAGGATGATATCCTTAATTAGCCATCATTTGTTCAGCAGTTTGAAGGGAATCCTTATCTTGACTCCCATGTATTAAGAATATCCCTTACCCATAAGTTGACAGGAATTTTTTCCAATACATATGGCTGAAAAAATCTAGATTTTCCTGAAGAATCCCTCCACATAAATACTTGAGAACTAATATAAACAGAATTTGTAGACCTAATCCCTCTTAGTTCTGTATTAGTGGTCTGCAAAGGCCAATTAGTGGGCCTTTCTCTGATTTTATCTCCAATCATATTGTTTTTTGTTTTTTAGTTATCTCTGTTTCTATTGTTAAAGACATTGAAATAAATATTTTGGCCTTCCTTATAAAATCTTTGCCTTTTTTCAGGCATAAAATCTTTTAATCTTAATAGCAGACTCGAAGTCCGAGAAACTCTTGCCCTCCCTAGCATTTTAATCTTGTTTAGCTTCACTATACATAAAATCTCTTTCACAAACCTTTTACAACTTTTTTATCCTTTTCAGTTTGTCTCCTTTTATTTGTTTATAAATAACTATCCTCATGACAAATTATTTTTTAAATTTCTTTAAAAAATGTATCTTAAGGGGAAGCCAGGATGGCTCAGTGGGTTAAGCGCTTGCTTTGCAGCACCGGGGACTCAGGATCAAATCTCAGCCCTGGCCTGTGCGGACCCACGTGCTGAACTGGGGAGTGCCCCAGTTCAGTTCTCTCTCTGTCTCTGTATCTCTCTCTCTCTCTCTCTCCTTCCCTCTCTCTCTCTCTCTCCCTCCCTCTCTCTCTCTCTCTCTCTCTCTCTCTCTGTCAAAAACAATAATAAAAAAAAAAAGTATCTCCATACCTTATACCTTTATAAAACACATATATCTTAACTACATGTAAAATCTCCTTTATATTAACTAGCATCCATAACCTTAAGAACCTTAGTTTTTACTGACAATTGAAAAGCAAAACCTAGCATTTCCATTTATAAATTATAAATTTATAAACATATTTTGTAACCTCTAGAAGCATAGGTTTTTGTTGGTAATATATCATATATATTATAATTATTATTGAAGATGTTTATAAGTAACTTTTTATCTTTTAAAGCCTGATGAAAATAAAGACTTAAAAAAAATACTTAAACCAGCCTTAGTAAATTTTTTCCCAGATCATATGATCCTGAAAAGAATTTGTTAATTTTTATTTATTTAAGCCATTAACCTTTTAAAGTCAATTAAATATTATAACCTAGTACCAGCATTTGGAGGCAGAGATATTATTTTATATATAAAGCATACATAAATATCAGATCAATATATTTTAAAGAGCCTGAAACAAAAAGAAGGGGAGGGACCTGGCTTGAAAATCTAGCCATTTGTATCTAAACGTACTTCCTTTTTTTTCCCCTTCAGTTGTGTGCATCAGGCTGTGGCAGCCTCGTGTGTCTTTTATCTCTTGGAGAAGACCTTGAAAAGTTAGAATCAGAAAAATCTTAAAAGACTTTTTTTCACAAAGTGAACTAGGAGGTAAGGAATTTCTAGTGTGTTTCCCTAGTTTGACAATGTCCCGATTAATTAACCCATGGTTTTTAGATCTAATTACTACTTTTTTTTTTACCAGTTTAAGTGTCTAAGGTCTGATTGAACACCAGAAAAGGGGAGAGCATGGATGTCCATCCCCAAGACAAAAGGTCTTGGCAGCTGCTGGGATGTCTTAGCAATTCTCCTGGGACTCTCCTGCCGGCAGAAAAAACTTAACTGTGTTGTAGCTTATTATTTTCCTCTGGGCACAACAACTCTGCAGAGATATGTTCAACACAATTGAGAGTAAAAGCAGCAGTGAATTTGGCCTTGCAGTTGGCCAACTCCAGATAAGCTTGGCATTATTAGTCTGTTTCAGCTAACTCGTTTTTTGTCTTGTTTCCCATCTCTAATCGGCAATGAAACTCTTTTGGGGAATGGATGGAGGTCTGTCTTTTGTAACTGCTCTAGGCTGGGTAGGGGTGTAGAGTTGTCCCTACCTAAGAGATTGTCGGTTAGGGATGGTGGAACGACTGGGCCCCGGAAAGTCTGGGCCGCCTCATCTATGGATTAGGAAAGTTGGGGGTTCAAGCTGGAAGTCAAATTTTTGATCTAGAGGCTTAGGACAGTTATAGAGCTTCCTCATGGGGATGGGCTGGAAGCTTGACATTTAAGCATAAATCAGCAAATTTTGGCAAGCTAGGATAAATTTTTGAAATCTTTTTTTTTTTAAAGATTTATTTTTATTGCTTTTGACAGAGAGAGAGATACAGAGACAGA
>PVKE010047852.1:0-11785 GCA_004027555.1 Craseonycteris thonglongyai | reverse complement strand
CTTCAGTGCATAGTTATTTCTATTTTACTTTTTGACAGATAGAGAGAGAGACAGAGACAGAGACAGCTAGAGAACCGAACTGTGGGAACTCCCCAGTTCAGCATGTGGGTCCTGCCTGGGCCGGAGCCGGGATTCGATCCTCGGTCCTCATGGCCTCAAAGCGAGCGCTCAACCCGCTGAGCCATCCCGGCTTTCCCCTGTTTACATATTTAAAACATTCTTGTACCCGCATACACGAAAATTCCTAGGGGCAAATCCTACTTCGCGGTTTTTCAGCTTTTGCGGAAGGTTCTGGTCCCCATTAACCGCGAAAAACGAGGGATCACTGTATTAGTAATCAGTATTTCAGAGGAATAGGAGTGTAGCTCACATAAATGAGTTGGCAGAGCACAGCACAGGAATGTATTTTAGTGCCCTTTGCACAGGTAGTGGAGGTGGCTTCCATACTATTTTTTTAAGGGTACAGTTAGGTAAAATGACCACCTACCAATGTGTAGAAGTTTCTCTTTGTAGCAAAGATTGAGGCATTCTTTCATTGGTGATTTTAGATGATTCAAAGTTGTCTGTACAAAGATAAACATTCTCATAATATGCATGTGAACAAGTAGGTAACTTAAGAAATTTAGCTAAATATATAAGAAAGGGGCTTGGATATTTAAATCCTGTATGTTTTAAACAAATTAAAGTGAGAGGGAAATCATAATATTTTGTCCTTCCAAGGACCAGGGAGCTAGGCACCTAAGCTAAGGGGTGCCCCTATATTTCACCATCAAGAGACATTGGTTTACACAAATTTATGTGTCTTGTTCTTTCCACTTTAAAGTCTATGTTCTGTGAGCTCATACCTGTGTGATTATTCACACTTTCTCCAAGGTACCATGGAATAATTCAGATTATTGAGGGTGTAATTAATCATAAACCTCTCCTCCCTTAGCTTAAATCTAGACCAATAGAAAACTAGATAAAATCTATATGAAATGCATGATAAAGCTGGGTTGGTGAATAATATTTAGCCCAAAGTCAAAAGGAGCCTTCCTAATAATGCTCTTTCAACCCTAAATCCAGGGACATGGATGTGTGAAGATGACACTTAGCCAGGCAGCCAATGGGAAGGACCACACCCTGCCTCACATAACTATGAAGTAAGGGACTCTTCACTTAGTGATGGAATTCTATTCCTACGACTAGGTTGTTAAGTGATTTGGTCAATAAGTGAGCTTAACCCATTTCCCATTTGCCTGGAGAATGCTCAATTGTGGCTGTAGCATTTGCCCGGAGATAACTTGCCCAGATTATAGTCCTAACCTTATCCCAAAGTTTGCCAGAAAATATCTTGTTTTTATTATTATTTTTGCATTGCTCTACATTGATAGTCTTCAGAAGCAAATGACATCATTCTATTTATAGCATTCTGTTTTCAGTAGTGGTATTTCCATTTACGAAATATAGTAATTCTCAATCCCTGAAAACGTCAAATCTTAGAAAATGTAGTGTTCCTATGTATGAAAAAAATTATTAAATACTGATCATTTTATACATTTCTGTTACATTAGGATGAGACAAGTTCTGTTTAGAGACAACTCAAGAACAGTTTTTATATTATATTTTCACATTGAAAACCAGTTAGATTTGCTTCAGCCTCAAAGGGATTGTTTATGTAAAATTAAATGAATGCAGCAGTGAGCTGCACTTTTTTTTCTAAATGGGAAATGGGTTAAAGGCAGATGTCTTGTGGTACATTGTGGCACTTTTTCAATAGCTATTACATGACACCACACTTATAAACAAATATGTAGTCTTGTGTGATTGCAAAAAGTTGGTGTAGTATAGGGATGTTCAACCTTTTCTCTTCCCTGGGCTACATTGGTAGAAGAATTGGCTTGGGCCACACATGAAATACACTAACATTAGTAAGAGCTGTTTAGCTAAAAAATAAAAAAATTAAAAAAATCTCACACAAAAAATCTCACACTATTTTAAGAAATGTATAAATATGTGTTTGGCCACATTCAAAGCCATCCTGGGCCACATGTGGCCTGTGGGCCACAGGTTGGAAAAGCTTGGTGTAGTGAATACTAACTGACTTTGGGAAGAGACAAAGACTGAGAAAGGGGATTTCAAGACTCAGAGACTGAGAGATGGGATTCCCTACCCTGGGGAACTGATTGTGAAGTGATCCTTATAAGGATAGGTTGTTAAGTGAGGAGGGGCTATAACAGACTGGGCAAATAAGGGTCTGGACTTACCAGAAGCAGAAGTGGGGAGTATCTGTTGTATTGCTGGCCATCAACTGAAAGCAAGAAAAGGAGAAAGAAGACGAGGGTGAGGAATTCAAGCCATAAAGGATAAAATATTTTTATTTCAAGATTATCAACTCTAATCACACAGAAAGGAGTAGTTGAAAAGTGGATAACAGAGTAAAAACCTTTATCCTAATCCTGGGAAAGGGTAGAAATAACACTAAACGATCCTATATTTTGTTCAAAGTAGGAAGATGTAAACAGGGAAAGAAGAATTTTCCCTATGCTATGTACTACATATTAGGAAAGAGGCTTATATTATCTCTTTTTATCCCAGTAAGAAACCTATAATACAGGGTAGTAAATATATTCGGATTTAACAAATTCAGTACTTGAGGCTTAGCGAAGTTGAGTACTTAGCCCACGTCACAAGGTGAGTATATGTAGAGAAGAGCTGAGAATCAAACTTGTGTTCTAAAATACCACATGGCATTTTGTCACATATCCTTTTATGGTAAATTAGAATGTCACCTTTCTAAGATACTTCCTTAATTTCTCCTATCAGATATATATTATTCTAGTTGTAGCATTTTCACACTTATTTAGTATGTCTGTGGGTCTCTTACTACTCTAAGATTTTTGATCATTTGTTTGGGTGTAAATGTTTCTTCTTTATTTGATGTTAAGCTTGGTGATGGAGGAGGTGCTCACATCTAAACCATGTTAGTGTACCACATAGGATCTCACAAATGTATATGCACTTACTTAAATCTTGCTTTTGAAAATTTAATAATTCCTTTAGTTCTGATATTTAATAATACAGTGAGAATTTGTCAGTACAGAGAAAATTTTTGGTTTCTTTCCTTCAAAGTAAAATTGATATTTTGACATATTAGACATTATGTTCAGTTGTACACGAAATTAATCTCTCCATATCAAGGTCCTCCACTTAAATTATTTTCTTAAGCAAAAGGCCACTTGGCAAAAAATTTTCTTTTGAACCTGTAGTTCTTGAATTGTTGCTGTCATGTTAAAATCCCCAGAGCTGCTTTGTACCATTTGAATTGCTATGTAAAAAGAAAGCTATTATTAACCTGGGACTGTTTTTCTCAACTGGAATTCTGCCTGAGGTCTGACAGGGTTTATTTTAAATCCTACTTCTTAAGTGAGGCGTTTACATGCAAGCCTCGAGATTTTGAAAGCTAACCATCATGGTGTGTGCATAAAATTTTGAGTCTTTTCTACATCTGTTATCTGTTTGAAAATTCTGACCTGAAGGCACAGAACATTTGAATTACAGACCATATGGAGCATCTGGAAATTTCTCATTTCCTTTTGGTGGGCCATCACTAAAATCCCATCTCTTTCCTAGTTCATTACCTCACTCACTAATGATTAGTGTAACATCAGATCTCTTTTAATTCTCCTTTCTGGCTCAATAGTTCTCTACCGGTATGTCCTTTATTTCCTGCTGTGTTGAACTCTGCTTCACTTGCTCCCCATCAGCTCATTTACTATAATGATAAGCCACCCACCACAAATTATTTTGGTTTAATTAAATATCCAGGAAGGCCAGACACCAACTCTTTATCTACCAAGTTGAATTACCACTTGTGAGCACACCTATTACAGAATGTTTGTGATATTTGTATTCATGTGCCTCATGGTTATATAAGGGGCAATAAAAAATTTTGCCTAGAACATGTATGTGTGTTTGTGTGTATGTATGTATATATATTTCCAATTTGATATAGATTTAACTTTTTTACTCTTTACATTAAGTTTTCTTCTCATGTATTCAAAGATGACAAGTCTAAGCTTCCTTTATAGCAATTTTATATTTTATATTACTCATTAGTTTTAGGATGAGGTTCAGAGAAAGAGAAGTTATTGCATATGCAGCAAGCAGTTTCTTTAGGATCTTCTTCTTATTTGTTTGTTTATTAATTTATTTACTTATCATTGTGCTTCCTCTTCAACATTCTCAGCAAAGTTTGTCCACTTCCTTTGCAGCAATTCCACTTGCTCTTCTTTCTAATTAAATATGTGATAATATTTTAGAAAGCAAGTCATGCTTTTGGAAATGGGAGCCAGCCACAGAAACAGGGCAGGAAGATTGAAGAAAACAATTTGAGAGTTTTATAAATTTGAGAATGAGAATTTTTTCTCTTCCTTTTCCTTAGAGATGACCTGCAAAATTTGGTATGAGTAGCACATGTAGAAATATGTTTCTATACTCCCTAACTCTGTATCAACTTAGAAAAATGCAATAGAAATATGCAATTTTTAATAGAAAAATGCAATTTTCTTGAGGGACTTGAGGGCACACTAACTAGGCATACTCTTCTCTGACTTGTCAACTAACTGAGAACTGTACACAGGAAACAGGAATAAAAATATAGGCTTCACAACCGCTCAACCTAATTTCTAAAATGCAGCTTGGATCAGAGTTCTCTGTTTGTTCCTCCTGTAAACTTAGGAACTCAAACTTGATGAAAGGCACGGAGGGTCAGAACTTTCCTCCATGGAATGAACTAGGTGTGAGCTGCCACTCTCAGTACCATAGGCCTGTTCAGTAGGAGAACACTGGCCGACAGATGGCAGACTCTCTCCATTTCACCAGCCAGGAAAAACCACCTGTTCCCTCTGGCAGGAGTCATAGATTAAAAGGTAAGAGCTTCCAGTATTTTTGAGAGGGTTAATGGCTTTAAAGTATGAGTTGGTAAGAAAATGGGGGAGGTAATGCATGGTTCTCCTTACTAATAACATCTCTATTAAGAAGAAATCAATAGTGCTTTCAACTTTACTGCTTTGTATGCAAGTGAAGATTTTAAGCTTGAAATGCAACTTTTTAACTTAAATACTTTTATATTTTTAGGTGTTACAAACTTACATTAGGTGTTATAACATACATTATATTAGAAACTAACATTATATTAGTTTCAAGGGTACACCATAGTTATTCAACATTTATATGCCTAAAGACATGATCACCATAAGCTTAGCATCCAACTGACACTGTACCATGTTATTACAATACTCATATTATTGACTGTATTCCTATGCTGAACATTACATCCCCATTACTTATTTGTTTTATAGATACAAATTTGAACCTCTTATTTCCTTTCACATTCCTCTCTTTTCTAATTTTTCAATTACAGTTGACCTTCAATATTGTTTTATATTAATTTTAGGGGTATAGCACAGTGTTTAGACATATATATAAGAAGTAATCCCCCTAGTTATTCTAGTACCCATCTGGCACTATACATACTTATTACCATATTATTGCCTATATTCTCTATGCTTTACTTTACATCCCCATGACTATTTTGTAACTACCAATTTGTGCTTAATCCCTTCATCTTTTTCACCCTATTCCCCAACCCTCTCCTATCTATCACCCAACAAATTTAGTACCCATCTAACACCACAGATAGCTCTTACAATATTATTCAATATATTCCTTATTCTCCAACCTACATCTCCGTAACTATTTTGTAACAACCAATTTATACTTCTTAATCCCTTTCCTGTTTTTCACCCATACCTCCAAACCCCTCTGCCATCTGGCAAACACCAAAATTTTTTCTGTAGCTATGAGTTTGTTATCACTTTGTATGTTTATTTTGTTCTTTAGATTCCACATACAAGCAAAGTTGCACTGCATCTTTCTTTGTCTGACATTCCACTCAGCACAATGCCCTCCAAGTCCATTTGTACCACCACAGATAGCAAGAACCTATTTATTTCCATGGTTGAGCAATATTCCAATGTATATATATATATATATACCACCTCCTCTTTATTTAATCATTCATCAACAGACACCCAGGCTGCCTCCACATCTTGGCTGTTGTAAGCAATGCTGCAAGGAACATGTGGATGCACTCATCCCCTTGAGGTAGTGTTTTGGGTTTCTTCGGCTAAATACCCAGAAGTTGGATTAATGCGTCATTTTTTGTCTCATTATAGATTTTGTTTTAAAAATTTATTTTGTGTCAGTAATATTGCTACACCAGCTTTCTTTTTGTTTTTGTTTCCATTTTTATGAAACATCTTTGTTCATTTCTTTATTTTTCATCTGTGTGTGTCTTTTCAGTTTGAAGCAAGGGTCTTGTAGGCAGCATATGTAAGGGTTTTGTTTTCTTATTCACTAAGCCTTTCTATGTCTTTTATTTTGAGCATTTAACCCATTTATATTGAAAGTAATTGTTGATAGATACATAGTTACTGCCATTTTATTATTTATTATTTTGATTTTTTTTTCTGTCTTAAAGAAGTCCCTCTAAAATTCCTTGTTATAATGCTTTGGTGGTGATAAACTCCTTTAGCTTTTTCTTGTCTGGGAGGTTCTATATCTATCCTTTAATTTTAAATGATAGCTTTGTTGGGTAGTGTACCCTTGGTTGTAGGTATTTGCTTTTCATCATGTTGAATATTTGTGCCAATCCTTTCTGGTCTGCAAAGTTTCTGGTGAGAAATCAGCTGACTGTCTTATGGGGGCTCTCTTCTAGGTAACTAGTTGCCTTTCGCTTTCTGCTTTTAGTATTCTCTTCTTGCCTTTAACCTTTGCCATTTTAATTATTATGTGTTTTGGTGTGGGCCTCTTTCAGTTCATCTTGTTTGGGATTCTTTATGTTTCCTGGACTTGTGTATTTATTTCCTTTGCCAGATTAGAAAAGTTTTCAATTAATATTTCTTCATATAGGTTTTCTATCCCTTGCTTTCTCTTTTCTTCGGGTACCAGTATGATGTGAATGTTGTTATGCTTGATGTTGTCCCAGAGCTCTCTTAAAATGAGGTTTTTGGATTCCTATTTCTTTTTACTATTCTGATTGGGTGTTTTCTGCTACCTTATCTTCCAAATCACTGATTTGGTCCTCTGCTTAATCTAGTCTGCTGGCGATTCCTTCTAGTGCATGTTTGATTTTGGTTACTGTATTCTTCACTTTGGACTTATTTCATGGTTTCTATGTCCTTTTAAAGATTTATTTTTATTGTGTTTTGAAAGAGAGAGAGAAAATACAGAGACAAAGAGAAGATGGAGGGCCCAGAGCAGTTTCCATAGTTGAACATCATTTGTTTCTCCAGATAATTTCCTTCCACAGGTGGGCACAGGGCTGCACAGGGCAGGAACTGTGCTGGGGTCTCACCATGGTGAGAACTGAACTGGGGGCACTCCCCAGTTCATCATATGGGTACACACGGGCTGGGGCCAGGATTTGATCTTCGGTCCTTGGGGCTACAAAGCAAGCTCTTAACCCACTGAGCCATCCCAGCTTCTCCGGTTTCTATGACCTTTTAAATGCTTGTTATGTCTTTGTCAAAGTTCCCACTATGTTCCTTGAGCATCCTTATAACCATTGTTTTGAGCTATGTATCTGGTAGGTTGCTTGCCTCTATTTTGTTTTGTTATTTTTCTAGAGTTTTCTTTAGTTCCTTCATTTGGAATACATTTCTTTGCTTCCTCATTTTGGCTGCATTTGTTTCTATGTATTAAGTAGATCTATATCTCCCACTTTTGGCTGGGTGGCCTTTTGTAGTTAGTGTCCTGTAGGGCCTAGTGGCACAGTTTTCTTGGTCACCTATTTCAGGTGCTCCAGGAGTGTCCCTTGTGTGGGTTGTGTGTGCCCTCTTGTTATTGTTAAGCCTTGATTGCTACAGGCATGTCAGTGGGTGGGATTTCCATTCAGGATGAATGGCTGTGGGGTTTGGCAATGTCCACACCTCACAGGCTTCTATGTGGTGCAGCAGCTTACCCTACTGACTGGGACTCACATCAGCAGGCTCTGGTGTCTATTGAGATTTCCCATAGTGTGTGCCACTTGTGGGGCTAATTGATCAGTACTCTGCTGTGGTCTGAAGCCAACCTCCAAGTATGTTGGTTATGGGGACTTTCAGAAGGGGCACTGGTACAGACTCTGGTTACCACTGCCTGTGACTGGTCAGGGACTACCTGGTAGGAGCTACAAAGCAATCTATAGTTGTTCACTTCCTGTGCTAAACCTGGAGGCACATGAGAGAGGCCATGTGGGGAACCAGAATGTCTGCCAAAAGTAGAAAGCCTGGAGTAAAGCCAGGACACCCCAAGGCCTACTGCCACCTCCTGGATTTATTAAAGTTTAGCCACTGATAAAGCCTTGTGCAGTAGAGTTGGGTGAAACAGGGTTTTAGGAAATCATTAGAGTGGGAAGAATTGTGTTTACCAGTTTAATGTAAATTCAGGTTTGGTGCCAGTGATAAGCCTGGCGCTACTCAGCAAAACCACCAGTCACTGTCCACATGGGGCCTGCGGGGCTCTAATAGTTTTCCTAAAAAGAGTGCAATGCAGTTGGGTTGGTTGCTCCACGAGAAAGTGCCTCCGGCATTGAGAGTTTTGGGTACGGTAGGGTCCCAGAGGAGCTTACCAGACCAATTCAGATTCACATTTGGCTGTGTATAGAGGGCTCAACACAGGAAGGATAGCACCTACCTTCTGGCTGCATGGGAGGAAGATCACAGAGGAAAATGACAGCTGTCTTCTAGTCCTCACCTTGAAGCCATACACCTCAGTCTGCCCTCTATATGCCTCCAATGCCCCCCTCCCTAAGTCACCATTCCTCCACTGGAGATCTTAGTGAATGTGGACAAATGAGTGAGTCTGTGTGTAGACCATTTTAGAGGACATCTGGGTTTCCTGTGGCCTTCATTCCACCCAGAAAGTCAGATTCCCTACAGTTTTTCACATCCTGATGTTGGGAGGGCTCCTCTTCCTGGCACCAGTACTCCAGGCTAGAAGACCTAGTATGGGGCTAAGTTCCCTTGCTCCTATTAGGGGGAGCTGAGATATTTCTCCTAATACGCAACCACCACATTGAGGTTTTGGGCAAGCCTGTTTTGTGTTTCTGCCCTTCCTACAAGTCTAGACATGGCTTATTCTTTATATTCATAGTTATAAAACTTCCGTTTGGAGAGATTTCAGATGGTTCTCTAGCTTGATTGTATTATAATTTAGTTGTAATTTTAATGTGTTCATGAAAGGAAGCAGATAAAGAGTTTATCTTCTCTGCCATCTTGGGGTTTTCACCCAATACAGTACTTTTGACATTATTATTATTTTTTGGGGGGGAGCAGTTTTAGGTTCACAGCAAAATTGAGCAAATGCTACAGAGATTTTCCACATACTCTCTTCCTACATTTGCATAGCCTCCCCCACTATCAGCATCCCATAATAGAGTAGTACTTGCTATAATCAATAAATCTATATCATTATCATCCAACATTTATTGTTTATTACATTAGGGTTCACTCTTGGTGTTGTGCATTCTATGGGTTTTAACAAATTTATTAATATAATGACATACATTATAGTATCATACAGAATAATTTTAATGCCATAAAAATCTTCAGTGCTTTATTGATTTATTTCTTCCTCTCAGCTTACCCCAGGTAACCATTTATTCTTTTACTATCTCCATAATATTTCTTTTTTCAGACTGTAATATAATTGGAACCATAAAGCTTGACTTCTTTTACTTATTAATATAAATTTAAGATTTCTTCATGTCTTTTCATGGCTTCACAGTTTATTATTCTTTTTTTTGCACTGACTAATATTCCACTGTCAGGTTATACTACAAATTATTTATCCATTTACTTACTGAAGGACATATTGGTTGTTTTTGAGTTTTGGAAATTATGAATAAAGCTGGAATAAATATGTGTATGCAGGTGTTTGTGTGCACATAAGTTTTCAACTATTTTGAGTAAAGACCAAGGAGTGTGAATACTTGATTATATGATAAGTTATATGTTTAGTGTTATAAGAAACCACCAAACTGTCTTCCAAAGTGACCATAATATTTTGCAGCAGTAAATGAGTGAGTCTATTGTTCCCTTGTTAGCATTTTGTATTGTCAGTGTTCTGGATTTGGTCATTCCAAATGGTCATTACACACATACATAGGTATGTAATGGTATCTCATTGTTTTAATTTGCATATTCCTTCTGACATATGATAGGGCATATCTATTCCTATTCTTATTTGCCATATGTATATATTTTTTGGTGAAATGTCTATTCAGGTATTTGGCCTGAATAGACCAAATCGGATTGCTTGTTTTCTTACTGACTTTTAAAAATTTTTCTGTATATTTTGTTCTTTATCAGATATGTATTTTGCAAATATTTCCTCCTAGTCTGTAGCTTGCTTTCTTGTTCTCTGGACAGTGTCTTTTGCAGAGCAGAAGTTTTTTAATTTTTATGAAGTCCAATTTATCAATTATTTCTTTCATGGATTATGCTTTTGGTGTTTTATCTAAAAAGTTACCAATGTGTTGTGGTCATTTAGATTATCTCCTATTATATTCTAGGAACTTTATAGTCTTGCCTTTTACATTTAGGTGGATTATCCATTTTGTATTATTATTGTAAAAGTTATAAGGTTTATACTTAGGTTCATTTTTTTTTGCTTGTGCATGTCTAGTTGTTCTAGTGCCATTTGTTTAAGAGACTATTTTTGCTCTATTGTATTAGTTTTACTTTTATTTTTTGTCAAAAATAAGTTGAGAATAGGTATGGGGCTCTATTTCTGAGCTCTTCATTCTGTTCCATGGATCTATTTGTCTGTTCTTTTACCAATACCAAACTGCTTTGATTATTGTAGCTTTATAGAAAATTTTGAAGTCAATAGCAGCAGTCTTCCAACTGTGTTATTGGCCTTCAATATTGTGTTAGTTATTCTGGATCTTTTGCCTCTGTGTACCAAATTTAAAATTAGTTTGTCAATATCCACAAAATAACTTGAGAGAATTTTGATTGGAGTTACACTGAATGTATATATCATATTGAAAAAAACTGACACCTTGATAATATTAAGTTTTCTTATTCATGAACATGGACTATTCACTTATTTAGTTTTTTGATTTCTTTCATCAGAGTCTTATTTTTATTTTTTTAACCTTATCATAATTTTAAGAGACTGTAAGCCTATGGATGGCAGGGATAAGACATTGGAATTTGAGAAAGAAATAGAAGCAGCTTGGATGATAATAATAAAGGTAAATAAGAAGCTTCACATGACCAAAGAAAAGCTGTATCTATCTATCTATCTGTCTATCTATCTATCTATCCATCTATCTATCTATCTATCTATCTATCTATCTATCATCTATCATCTATCTATCTATCATCATCTATCTACCATCTATCTATCATCTATCTATCATCTTTCTTCTTCTTCTTCATCATCATCATCATCATCTATCATCTATCTTTTCAGATGTGTACCTAGGAATGTGGAAATTATCATACTAAAATAACAAGTATGTTTTGTATAGGGCTCTTTACAATTGTCCAAGCATCAACAAAAAATGATTTCCATCAAAAAATAGTCCTGTTACATAGTTGTAAGTTATCTTGCTAGGAGATCCTAGAATTCTACACTGGTGCCTTTCTTTCTATCTTCAGATTAAGCTTTCATGTATAGACTAGAACTCAATCACCTAGTCAGGCACAGAGCATGTTAATCCCTGATCTTACTATGAACATTTAAAAACTCT
>PVKE010047851.1:0-11782 GCA_004027555.1 Craseonycteris thonglongyai | reverse complement strand
AAAAGGGCAGAGAAAGAATAGAAGTGGGCTTTAATTTTGTCAGTAATATATCATTATTTTTTTTAAAGTGGGAGAGTAATCATAATTAAGTATAATTTGACTTATTAAAAGTTAATTACTTTCTGTACTTTCTAGTATGTCTGAAATAGTTCACAATAAAAAATAATTAGAAAAACTATATTTTAACTCACTTGGGTCTTATATTTGGTATAAACTGTGAGATTAGTGGACTAATTTTATTCCACTCGTAACACTACTGAATAATCCATTCCCCATTTTAATTTGAAATGACATCTGTGCAGCAGTCTAAATTTTTCTGTACTTTGATCTATTTATTTATTTATTTATTTTTATTCTGTTCTTTTTTTGTCTATTCTGGTTTCAGTACTACCGTGTTTTGGTTCTTAAAACCTTCATAATATATTTAAAAATGAATAGATATCAAAGCAAATGTTAGATAATCTGGAATGATTCCTGATGAAGCTTGAATCATTATTGTCAGACCAAAAAGAGAGGAATTTCCATGTTTTGTTCTTTGTTGTATCCCAACAGCTTCTGGAGTTTGATATATAGTAGTCTCTGAGTAAGTGTCTGCTCAGTAAATTCATTAATTGTACAAAAACAAAAATAAAACATAAAAAACAAATAAGAAAATCCCCATACATAAAAACCCTGTAAAACTAAGATTACATTATATTTATAGACTGTGGAAAATAATTTGCACTTTTATTGCATTTAATCAAAGCAATACATATTTGTTAATCTATTTTTAAAAGTCTCTCAGCAAAGTTTTATAATTTTCTTCAAATAAATTGTGCATAAAATTTCTTTGTTAATTTTTGGTCCGATTTTATTATTGATATTCTTATTTTTCTTTTTAAAAACTGACTTGGTAAATAGGAAAGTTACTAATTTTGTAAATTTATTTTTTACATAGCAAACTTGCTGATATCTATTTTAATTCTTTATAGATAGTAGTAGTATTTGCAAATAATGACATTCTGTGTCTTGCTAGTCAACTATACTCATATATTTCTCATTTCTTATTGCATATGGTTGATATCTCCTAGTATGTTGAAGTTGGAGTGGTAACAGGCAACCTTTTTATTTTTTTCCAGACTTTCTACTGCCATGCTTGCTGGATTCTAATTTGTTTTGTTTAAAAAAAAATTTTTTTTAAACCAGATTAAGGAGTCTTCCTCCTATTCCTTAATTTTCTAAGTTTGCTTATAATTGTTGAACCTTATTGAATACATTTTACTCATCTACTGATATGATCATGTTTTTTTTCCTTTGATTCAATGTAGCAAATTATATTGATAGATTAAAAAAAATATTGAACCATTCTTGAATTCCTCAAATAAAGCCTACATGGTGGTCAAGAGATACCAACACTCACATACATGAACATTATTAACTTAAATTTGCCAATGTTTTATTTAGGATTTTTTCCATCAAAGTTTCTATGAGAGTGGTTCATAATTTTTTATTCTTGTATTATCTTTGACTGACTTTAATATTAAAATGAAGAGAAACTTTCTCATTTTTCCTGAAACGTTTTTTCCTTCTCTACCCTAGTCTACAGCACTATCTGAGTTACCCACTAATTCCTCCTTTTGTTCAAATTTATTTTAGTATTTATTTTTTCTCATCTCTGACTGTATTTTGTTCTCTGCCTATATCTCTTCACACATGCTCTAGAATGTAAGCTCCACAGGAGTAAGGGGCTTGCTTCTCCTGAGAAATTAGGTCTGTGTTGAGACTATAGCAGGGGCTCCAAAATATGTGTGGAATAAATAAATAAATAAATAGAATAAAATCCTACTTTTCATCTCTCAAATTAACAAAGACAAAAAACGTGAAGTGTCCATATTGGCACTTTGGGGAAAATGAACACACATTTATATGACTATATTAATAAAATTGTTCTAAAGAGTAATATGAAGATAACAACCAAAGTCTTTAAAATGTGATATCTTTGACCAAGCAAGTGTGTTCTAAGTAATTTATTTTTCTGAAATAATATAAGAATGTAAAGAACATTTTTTATCAAAGCATTGTGTATGATAAAAAGCTATGTAGACAACTGAACTGCTGAATATGTGATTTTTAAATAAATTCAGATATATCCATAGAATGGAACAATATGTACTTCTAAAATTGTCATAGAAAGAAGTTTAAAAAGACACTAATATAATGTATGCTATCATCATATTTTGCTTAAAAGGTTTCCTTCTATGTATTGAGCAAAGTTGGTAAGAATACACACAAAAATAATGCTATTGTCTATCATCAGGTACTAGGATAAAACAAAGCTTTCTTTCTTTTCCTTTACCTGTATTTTTCTACTTTTCTACCATGAACATTATGTCTTGAGTAGTAAAACATAAAATTCAAAGATTCCTAAAATCACCATGTTATCAATTTAATGAACAGTTTCTGGCATTGGGAAGTATCAACTACTCTGTGTGTGTGTGTGTGTGTGTGTGTGTGTGTTTCCAAGGGCAGCAGAGCCCAGAGTATGATAAAGAATGTCCAGTGGAAACTATGAGTACATCAGCTGCAGCTTTCAAAGCAGAATTTTCTTATAGGAAGACATTGACTAGGCTTTGTCTTTTGTTTTGGTTATATTACTTTCTTAAGCCTGGTAATCCAGTGTCCCTACAGATTTTGTGAGCTATTCATATATGATCTGTCTCCAAAAGAGTATACTTTTCTGCTTTAGGCTGTAGGCTTCTATTGTTAAAAACCAAGAATACTGATTGATACAATTATTGGGTACAACTGCTTAGCAATTATCATCAATAATACTCTTGCATTTCAGAAATTGCCAATATTTTTCTGTGTAGTTCAAAAGCTTACTACAAAGTGCCTGGGCTTAGCAGTCAGAGAAGTCAGGTTTGAATACTGGAGATGATATTTTCTAGTTGTGTGACCTTGGACGATAGACCTAATTACTCTCAGCCTTAATCTCTTCATTTGTAATTTATCTTGAGGATTAAAAAAGATCATGGTAAAATTTCACACATTCTCTACTTATTTCAAACCTTAACCCTGCTCCCATCCTTATTCAATGGCTTACATTATATCTACATTTCTAATTCATGCCTATTTTCATTACTGTGAAAAACACTTGCCCATAAGATTAACTGTTTGTCTCATTAGGCTATGAAATTCTATATAAATACAAATGTCTGCCTTCTTCAGTACTATACATAGGTTGCTGGAGTTCTGGTAGAGAGATTAGAAGTAACCATCATAAAGCTAAGCTGCCTTTTAGCCAGACTGATAATGCTATGTTCATATAAAAATAAACAAATATAACAGTAGCCTGTATCCAAAAGCACAAAGTGAAAAGAGATTTTAAATCTTTACTGAACTCACATGAAGAAGCACTAACATAGGATTTCATTTCTAATGTATAGTAAAATAGCTTAAAATTCCTTTGTCCTGTCCTTAAATCATAGCAGCAGGTCCGTTGCCCCAAAATCTCATGCCAGATCCCCAAATCTTTCTCAAACTCTCTCTTCAAGCTTCACCCACTATGACATTTCCCTTCAATATATCCTCCTCTAGTCTATTTGGATTGATTATTTTCTTCCTCTAACTTCCTAAGGTAAATCAATCAAGTTTTCTCAGCTTCTTTCAATTATCCTCCCTTATCAGTATATAAAACAGCACAAAAAATTGGATCTGAAACTAAGCAGACAAACATGAAAACATTTATTAACTTTTAAGTATCCATAATCATTTTTCCTCATCCATGCCTTTCAAGATTTCTCCTGTCTCTCTTCCTCTCCCACATCCTTGCCTCTCCCTTCCTTACACACATGTGAACATACACATACACACACTCTCCACAATTGTGTAGATTTGGGACATGATATATTTTGATCTAAAACTTCAATTATGTCCTTAAAAATGCTCGGCAATACTGTACTTCCCTGCTTGATCCCTTTCTATATTTTGCAGCCCAGATATTTCTCCTGGGCTCCAGATTCACAACTGAACTGACTGCCTTTTGGGCATCTTCATTTGGTTGCCTTCTGGGCATTTCAAACACAAAATTTAAAGGAAATGAAAAACTTAACAACCTTCTCCCCTAAATCTTTCTCTCCCTCTTATTCTCCATCCTAACTATAAATTTCTTAGTCAAACAAAAAGCCCTAGAGTGATCCCTGACATTTCCATTTCTTTCAGACTCCATGTTAATCACCAAATTATGATCTTTCTAATTGCTAAAACCTCTTGAATCTGTATACTACTATACACATTACCTGGCAGTACCTAAGATCAGACTAACATTCACATTTTCCTCTTATTGATCTTCCTGTCTCTAGGGCTGTCCCACTTTAATTTATTGTTCTTACTAGTCAAAACAATCTTTCTAAAATGCAAATTTTATTCTGTCACTTGCAAACAGGAGTCCTGAAGTCCACTGAGTTTTGAACCCTGGTTTAGTAATCAACCAAGAAGAAGAGAGAATGTATGCTATAGTGGTTAAGCACACAGACACTACAGGTTGTCTGCCTTGGTTCAAATCCAAATGTTGTCTTTATTAACATATGGCCTTGGAACAATTATTTAACCCCAGAGGTCTTAATTGTAAAACTAAAACAACAAAAGCATCTATGATACAGACCAGTTGTGAGAATTACACTAATTACTATAAAGCTCTTATAGATTAAGAGCCATATAAATGTTTGCTAGTATTATTATATGGTCTTATATAAATTATATAGCCTTTCTGTACTTCAGTCTCATCTATAAATAGGAATAATGTGTACAAAATAAGGTTTTGTTTTTTTTTTATATTAGATGATATAAAGAGACTCATGTTAGGTGTCATATCCTGTTAAAGCATTCTCAGACCTTTCAATTTCCCAAGGCAGGAAAAAATGTATATGCACCTATACACCAGCATGTACTCCACATCACTGCATTTGTCATATATAGGTAGTTACAACTGACTGATTTTGTGTCTCTCTCACCACACTGCATGTTCTTAGACTGCATGAGTTACATATCCCCCAGTGGTTTTTCTACTGTACACTATAGCAAAATTTTATTGTACAAATGAATGAATGAGTGAATATATATAAATTCACTTCCCAATATTTAGCAAATAGTAGGTGGTCAATGTAACTTAATTCCCTTATCAATTTCATCAGTCCATGGTAGGGATGGTGGTATGACAATTTTCTACTAGAATTCTGCTTTTAATATTGACCTTTACCAAGCCAAAGTACCAGGAGCCCTTTTCCCTGTATCTAAAGCAATTGTCACTGCTGAGGTTCAGTATCCCAACCTCAATAACATCATGATAAGAAATTAGGTCTCATTTCCATTTCTGGGCCTTTTTCTGAAGGACCAATACTGGAGAAAAATATTTCTAATAACAGTTCAGAATACATCCTTCAAATACCACAACACCATGTGACATGGGTAAAATTGTTTTTTGCAGTAAACATCTCCATTAACTAGTGGTTTGTTCAGTTTAAAGATTTTGCCTTGAAGAGAGATCTTGTCAAGAAGGCAAAGTCAGTAAACACCGTGTTTATTTACCTCCAGTTGCAACCACATCAAAATTACAACTAAATTATAGAACAACTTTCATTAAGAATCACCTGAAGTCTAGCTGAACTGAAGTCCTACAACTAAGGACATACAGAAGACATCATCTCAAAACTGGTAGAGGGTGTGGAGACATGGAACAAGCTGGTACCACACCCATGAATACTATCAAAAACTGGGAGGGATATCTTAGCAGCAGTGGTCTGGAGAGAGGGTCCCTGCGCCACATCAGGCTCCCCAGATCAAGGTTTCAGTGACAGGAAGAGAAGTTCCCATAACTTTGGCTGTGTAAACCAGTAGAGATTGTGGCTGAGTGAGATGAGGGTGGCTACAGTCCTAGCTATTCCTCTTAAAGGGCTCAAGTACAAACTTACTCACTGATGGACTGACTGGCTCTGACCTCCAGAACTGGGGGCAAGGGCTGGAGGAGCTGCTTTTTCTTGAATAAAGGAGCTGGCAGAAGACATTGTTTCTTTGTTGAGCACTAAGTAGTTGCTATATTTGAGTCTCCACCAACTTAGCTAACACTGTTTCTTTGTCCTGATTCCCTGAGACCCAGCCCCTCCCAACTTTGGGGCCCACCCACGCCTCTTTCAGTGGCTTTTCCATACAAATGGCCTGCTATGGATCTTGCTGAAAACTTTCCTAAAATCTCTTAAAGGTTCACAAAACCCAAACAAGTAGCATCTGGCTTTGGCACGTCCTGTACCTGTGGTTGAACAGCCCTAAGCCCAGCACTAGTAAAGGCTGGCCTCATTTCTGGCTAGGCCTCTTGAGGTAACTCCAAGCCCAGTGTGGGCAGATGGCATCTGTGGATTGCTTTGTGGCTCATTCCAGGTGGGCCCGGGCAGAACACAGGCTATAGCTAAACTTGGCCTGCAGAGGGTTCCCTCTCAGAGGAGTCCCCATGGCTGGCATATCAGGTGGCTAGCTTTTGAACTAGCTGGAGTACCACCTAGCCACTTTCAAGGACAACACACCCAAAGGGCACACTGGGCAGATACCAGTGCCCTGCTAAAGCAAATCCTGATCCATAAGGTCAACCCCTCCACTGTACTCATGGCCAGTCATCACAATCAATAAGCCCAAGAGTCAATCCCTTCCATTCAAATGCAAATAGCAACCAGGGTCCAACTATAACAGGAGGCACACACTAACTACCCACACAAGGGACACACTTTGAGTACCTAGATTAGGTGAACATGAAGACTAGATACTGAGCCCCACAGCATACCTACTATATAAGGCCAGTCTACTAAGACCGGAAGCATAGCAATCCTTCTTAACATATAGAAACAAACAGAGAGGCAGACAAAATGGGGAGACACAGAAACATGTCCCAATAAAAGAACAAAATAAAACTTAGGACAAAGAACTAAACAAAACAAATACAAGCAATCTACCAAACACAGAGTTTCAAACTCTGATAATAAGGATGCTCAATGAACTCAGGGACAACTTCAAAAAAGAGATAGGAAACATAAACATAAACATGAAGATTAAAAAAAAAACAACAAAAAAAACAACATAAGAAAGACCAGTCAGAAAAAAGAATACAGGGGAAGCTGGGATGGCTCAGTGGGTTAAGCACTGTTTTGCAGCCTCAGGGACTGAGGATTGAATCCGGGTTCCAGTCTGTGAGGAACCATATGCTGAGCTGGGGTGTGCTTCCCTTGCAAGAGACCCCCAGTTTGGTTCTTACCCGCTGGTTTGGCCCCTGGCTTGAGGTGGTGTGCCTCCCATGTGGGAGGCTCCCAGCCCAGTTCCTGCCCTGCGCAGCCCCTACCCACCTGTGTGGAATGAAAACATGTCAAAAAACTGATGACATACAAGTCCCTGGGAAGGGAATGAGCTCTTGCCATCTGTGCCGGTATAGGTGGACCCAGAGGGAGCTGTGATGACTGGACTATGTCAGTAGAGAAAGACAGGTGCAATGTGATTCTGGTTATAGGAGGAATCTAAAGAACAACTGAACAAAGAAGCAAAACAGAAACAAACTCATAGACATAGAAAGCATTTTGATGGTTGCCAGATGGGATGGGGGTTGGGAGGATGAAAAAGGGGAAAGGATTAAGAAGTACAAATTGGTTGTTACAAAACAGTCATAACTGTGTATGGTGTTAGAAAGGTATTAGATTTATTGGGATGATAGTTGGGAGTGGGGCTAGGGAGCAGGGTGAAAAAGTTGAAGGCATTAAGTACAAATTGATAGTACAAAATGGTCCTAGGGATATAAAGTAAAGCATAGGGAATATAGTCAATAATATGGCAATAACTATGAATAGTGCAAGGCGGGTTATATTAGTCAGAGGGATTTTTTCTTATATTATATAAATGTCTAACTAATATGCTATGTACCTGAAGTTAAAATTAAATTATACTGAATGTCAACTATAACTGAAAAGTTTAAGAAGGGGGGAAAAGATGAAGAGGTTGACATTTCCAGGAATAGAACACATAAGTCATGGGAATGTAATGTACACATAGGGAATATAGTCAATAATATTGTGATAGTGTGGTACAGTGTCAGATGGTTGCTGGACTTACCATGGTGAAGACTTCCTTAAGTCTATAAATTTTTTTAATTATTAAATTTATTGGGGTGACATTGGTTAGTAAAAGTTACACAGGTTCCAGGTGCAGAATTCTCTAGTACTTCATCTATGTGTTACAACATATGCTCACCATCCAGAGTCAGCTTATTTCCATCACCATATATTTGGCTTCCCCTCCTTCTTCTCTCACCTTGTTGAATAACTACCATGTATACCTGAAACTATTATAATATAACATGGCATGTTATCTGTATTTTAGTAAAAATCTTAAAAACAAGCAAACATTTGCCTTAGAGATTCCTTAACTCTCAGAGATTTCTCACAAAGGTAACAGCCACATTATATACATCATAGCTAGAAAATGAATCAATATTTTCAATGTTTCTTAATGGAGACACCTCTGAAATTTTGGACAGAAAAACTCTGTTAAATGAGACTGTTGGATGCTTTGCAAAAAATTTAACACCCCTGGACTCTTCCAGTAGCACTCTAATGGCAGCAGCTCCCTGCAATCACTGTGAAAGCCAACAATGCCTCTATACCTATCCAACTCTCTTTAGCAGGGGTGAGGGAGAACAAAAATTATCACACTTAGGGATGTTGGGATAGCTCAGTGATTGGGCAATTGCCTCATAGTCCCAAAGTCCAGGGTTTAACTCCCTGTCCCAGCTATTCAAACCCCATGTGTGGCCCCATGTTTACCTGTGTGGAACGAAACCATGTCACAGCTGGTGATGTGCAACTATGGAAACTGCTCCGGGCCCTCCCCACTTCTCTCTCTCCTCTCAAACAATATAATAAGTCTTACAAAAAAATCATCACACTTAGCTGAGAACCATTTTCAGTTGGAGCATTTACATAACCTCGAAAATGTATTCTTTTCCCTAACATACTTATTATTTTGGCACTGATTTCCTATTGAAGAAAGCAAGGCAGGAGCTGTGAAGGTTATGATCACTTATTTCCCCTCTCAAAATGAACTATACCTTTGCCTCATAGAAGTAAAAAATTAGGGGAAATCCACACTTGTGACAGTTGTTATACATGCATACATTTAAAAAATATTACATTTGAAATATCTTTTCACATATTCAGTTTTATATTAAATATGTAGAACTCAGCATTCCCTCTTAAAATATAAAAACATTCCTCTGGAAAATGACCACAACTCTTCAAAAATCATGACTAACAGATATTTCAAATTGAATAAAAATTATGTAAATTGTATGCTTTAAATAAACTTATATGGACAATTCTACCTTAGCTTATTAGGTATAGTAATGTATTGAGAACTTTTTTTTTTACATTACATATAGGTACTGAATATTTTCTAATGTCTTTTTGTCATTTTCATCAAGGTTGTCATACAAACCAAAAATATAAAAATGAGGACCATCATTTTTTTCTTTATTTTGATGATAATAAGAATGGTGAATCACAAGAAAGTCCATAATGCATGGAAGGTTCTTATCTTTCTTATCATGACACTTAACCTCATTGCAACAAGATACAAATCAGTCTGATAAATGATTCAAATACATTAAGCAGTAAGGGCTTCTGAAGAACAGTATTTTTTGAAATCAAAAGGAAATATAAACAAATTCCTAATTTAAAATGCAAACCTAACCTTTTCTGTTTTGAAGTAACTGCTCTTGCAGGCTTCTTATATTCTTTAAGAAGTCAGGTATTCCTATCTTTTTTCTTTACACCCAGCTGTCCCATTTTTAATAAATATGAATAATAAAATGACAATAACTATGTATCTATCAATAATCACTTCAAATATAAATGGATTAAATGATCCAATCAAAAGATACAGGGTTGCTGAGTGGGTAAGAAAACAAAACCTATCCATATAGTGTTTATAGGAGATCAACTTAAGATCAAAAGATACAGACTGAAAGTAAAGGGATGAAAAAAAATATTTGATGTGACTGGAAATAAAAATAAAAGAATCTGAGGTAGCAATACTTATATCAGACTTTAAAACAAAGGCTTAATACAATCAGAGGATTAAACTTTGTAAACATTTATGCACCCAGCATCAGGGCACCTGAATATATAAAGCAAATATTGACCAATTTAAAGGGAGAAATTGACAGTAACACAATCATAGTAAAGGACTTTAACATCCTATTGTCACCAATGGACAGATCTTTCAGACAGAAAATCAACAAGGGGAAGCTGGGATGGCTCCGTGGGCTAAGTGCTCGCTTTGCAGCCCCAGGGACCGAGGATTGAATCCTGGCCCCAGACTGTGAGGACTCACATGCTGAACTGGGGTGTGCTTTCCATGCAAGAGGCCCCCATTTCAGTTCTCATCTCCCTGCTTCAGCCCCTGGCTCAAGGGGGTGTGCCTCCCATGTGGGAGGCCCCCAACTCAGTCCCTGCCCTGAGTGGCCCCATCCCACCTGTGTGGAACGAAACCACATGGAAAACTGATGATGTACAACTATGGAGACTGCTCTGGGTCCTCCCCATTCTCTCTGTCTCTGTCAAAAACAATAAAACAAATCTTAACAACAACAACAACAACAACAACAAGGAAACAGAAGCCTTAACTGTTACACTAGACCAGATAGATTTCACTGATATTTTTAGAGCATTTCACCTCAAAGCAGCAGAATATACATGCTTTTCAACAGCAGATGGAACATTTTCTAAGACAGACCACATGTTAGGCTACAAAACAAGTCTCAATAAGTTTCAGAAGACTGAAAGCATACCAAGTGTCTTTCCTAGCCACAATAGTATAAAACTAAAAATCCAATTACAAGAAAAGAAAATGAAAATCACACAAATAACACAAGAAGGTTAAATAACATGCTACTATATAATGAATGGGTCAGAAATGAGATCAAGAAATAAATCAAAAGCTACCTTGAGAGAAATAAAAATTATAACACAGCAACTGAAAAATCTATGGGGCAAAGCAAAAGCAGACTGAAGAGGAAAATTCATAGCAATACAAGCCTACCTCAAGAAACAAGAAAAATCTCAAATAAATAATCTAACCTTATAGTTAAAGAAACTAGTAAAGAAACATTAAACAAAGCCCAAAGTGAGTAGAAGTAAGGAAATAATAAAGATCAGAGCTGAAATAAACAAAATAGTCTTAAAAAATACAGAAGATCAATGAAACCAAGAGCCTGTTCTTTGAAAAAATAAAGAAAAATTGATAAACTTTTAACCAGACTCATAAAAGAGACACAAAGAGAGAGAACCCAAATAAATAAAATCAGAAATGAAAGAGGGGAAATGACAACTGACACCATAGAAATACAAAGGAATATAAGATAGTATTATTATATGCCAACATATTGGACAATCTGGAAAAAATGGATAAATTCTGAGAAATACAATCTTCCAAGACTAAAACAAGAAGAAACAGAAAATATGAACTAATACTACTAACAAAATTGAATCAGTGATTCAAAAACTCCCAACAAAAACATCTTGGACTAGATGGCTTCACAGGTGAATTTTACCAGATATTCAAAGAATTAATATCTATCCTTCTCAAACTAGTCCAAAAATTTGAAGATAAGGGATAGCCCCCAAGCTCATTTTGCAAGGCCATCATTACCCTGATTGCAAACCAGAAAAAGACATTACAAAAAAAAAAAAAAAAAAAAAAAAAAAAAAAAAAAAAA
>PVKE010047850.1:0-11784 GCA_004027555.1 Craseonycteris thonglongyai | reverse complement strand
GAGGATCGAATCCCGGCTCCGGCCCAGGCAGGACCCACGTGCTGAACTGGGGAGTTCCCACAGTTTGGTTCTCTAACTGTCTCTGTCTCTCTCTCTATCTGTCAAAAAGTAAAATAGAAATAACTATGCACTGAAGACAAAAAGATAATTTCTCTCTATAAAAAAATGTGAAAAGATAAAAAAAAAAAAAAAAAAAAAAAAAAAAAAAAAAAAAAAAAAAAAAAAAAAAAAAAAAAAAAAAAAAAAAAAAAAAAAATAAATGTATCTTGTATGTTGATATTTATAGGTGTTGATACAAAATTGTTAATGACTCCCTTTTATCATTCTATTATTCCTAATATACACACACACATACACAGAGTTCATGCACACAACACAGATAATTGCTAAAGGTTATGAGGATAAGAACTATGTCTTATTTATCTTATATCCTCAGTGTCTCATTCATAGCAGGCACTTATTATATATTGCTTAAACTGAACCTGACTTTTGATCTCTACCTGATGTGCTTTGAGTCAGCAAATACTAAGGAAATGAAACATGTACTAGGAACTAGGTGTTATACTGGACCCTTATGCCAGTTATCTCATATAATCTCTACAAGAGGTTGTATTTTCCTCATTTTGCCAATGAGGAAATTGGGATTCCATGTAGTCAGGTAACTTGTTCAAGGTCATAAAGCCAATTTTTGGAGTAAAAACTTTTATCAGGCCTCCAACTCCAAAGCACTTTCCACTACACTATAGTCTAAACTTATGGTTGGAGCCATGGTGAAAGGGGCCAGTGCTCTCCCCAGACAAGAGAGAATCAATGGGTATATTATTGCCCAAGATCATTGAGATTAAAAATGTCACTTCCCCCTAAATTATTGCAATCCCAAGAAATTGTACCTAAGTTTCCCATAGAGCAGGGGTTAAAAACTCACAACTGTTACCAAATCTAGCTTTGGAGCAGACTTTGTTGTTTGCTAGCAAAGTGTTTCTAAACATGTTTAAAATACTCAATTGTAGGTGGTGATGCACTCTATAGTTCCCAGAACTCACAGTGGTCTTACACTCTACCCATTTCAGTCATGTACACACCCACTCTTCCCTACTGTCCCTACAATTTATTACTGAAATTCTAAAATGCTCTGAACACCTTAACGTCTAAACTTTGAAAAATGAATTAGCTATGTCAGGTAACACTAGAACATTTCAAAAAAGTAAAAGTTGAAGGAGAAAAGTCTTTCCTAATTATACCAGTACCTTATCAAAATTTCTCATTTGTCTTTTAATTGTGAATACACACCAAACAACAGAATTCAATATTTAGGTTAAAAACTTTGAGATATTTACTTAGTTCTATTTAATAAATAATCAATTAAACTAATCAACTACTTTGTGGAAGATTTTCCTATACAATGAAGATGATCAATTCAGTGATTTATTTTTCCTGAGTCCTAAATATATATGGAGTTTAAAACAACTCAGTGACACATAAATTATCTTACACTGTATCTTCCCACCAATTCATTCTATTAGTAGATAACGTATCATAGTGTTTATACTGATACCTGTGCATCAAATTGAACCATTAGCCAAGGAGGTTAAAAAACTAAGTCTAATCAGAAAACTACTAAAAGCAATTTGACAACTGACACAGGATCTTCAGAAAAAAGATGATGCAACTGGCAAATTCAGCCAAGTCTGAAATCAAATGTTCTGAGTTTTAATGAGTTTACTCAACTTCTAATTTTGTCTTGTGTGTAAAGATAATGTTAGGGTCATATAAACCTCCAGAACTTCTAAAGCTCCAAAGCTTAAAAAAAAAAGAAACTCTAAGGAACTTACATGATACTCATAAAACACTGAAAATAATTAAGACCTAAGATAGAGACACATGATTTTAACCTCTCATGAACCATGGTTAACTTTAATCTTTAGACTACCAACTTGTAAATGTAGTGAACAAATGGGATGATCGGCCCAGCACCCATCCCAGCTCCACTTTCTACTTTCTTCTACTGTATGGCTAAAAGGGAACATGCCTGGTCTGCACAATATGACCCACCTTTCTGACTAGCCCAAAGCTGGAAATGGCATCAAGCCATGTTGCCTGCCATGTGAACAAAGCCACTCTGCTTTGAGAGAGAAAATGCAGCTAAAACCAAAAGTAAATGCTAGAAAGTGAGGAAATGTCTAGTAGCATGAGTTCCTGGTTCTACCTTCAGGAAGCCACATGCCCCTTCACTCTTTCCATATACATAATGAACTACTCACTCATTCCTTAATTTCCAGGAATCAACATATTGTGCTTTGTTCTGAAATAGTTTTCCTAATTAATGCAGTGTTCCTATAGCATAGGTCACAGAAGAAAACAAATACCAAAATTAAGAAAGATTTAAGAGCAAGTATGAATAAAGTAACTTTTAATACAATAAACAAGAAAAGTTAGTTCAAAGACACTCTCTTGCCTTATCAATTACTCTTATAAAGAGCATTACCTTTTCTAGAGTTTTAAATATTGGAATTTTTTCACGTGAAGAATAATTTGTAGAGCAAGATCTTCGTTGTATTATGTGTTGCAGTCTTTCTAGCTCTTTCTTATAATAATCTCTTTCTTCTTCTATACCTTTCAGAAATGTATCTAAACGAGAAGGTGATATGTCTCGACGTTTTATTCCATGTTCTAGCCTCATCCTCTCAACTTCCAAAGTAAGTTCTCTTTCTGCAAATTAAAGTAGTTAAATCTTAAAACAATATTGCGTTCAAAACATATAATTATCCAAATAAATTATAGCAATAACTTTTAGAATGCAAGCTATAAAAAATCATTAACTATTTGGTTTATAACAAAGAGGTAAATGTTGGGGGGGAGAGGAACAGGCAAAAATTAAATTAAAAGTTTAAATAATATCCAATAAGTCAAAGTCCTCCAGCTTTTGTCTTATCACAAGGATGGGTACTTTTTAGCACTACAGAATGGAGCAATAAATTAGCACATGGTACTATCTGGTGACCTGAAAATGCACTAAATGACAATTTAGCTACAAACAACCACAATACACATGATTTTGGTGGATGCTGGGTTAGCTCTCAATCGCTAGATCTGGGGTTTGCTTCCTGGCCCTGGCCTGTGCAAACCCCATATGCTGAACTGCAGCATAACTGGTAACCACTGAGATGGCTCAGTGGTGAAGGTTGTCACCTCCCATTCTGTTCCCACCCCACATGGCCCCACATCCACCTGTGTGGAATGAAACCATGTCACAATTAATGATATACAATTATGGAGAACTGTTAAGGACCCTCCCCACTTCTCTCTCTCTCTTGCTCATCTTCTCTCAAACACTAAATCTTTAAAAGAAAATACACACAATTTTAGCATTAAGCTTGAATTTCAGTCTATATATACATAAAGAGATCAAAACACCTCATCTTTCTTTAATAAGCACAATTAACTTTTACCATAGAAATCACCTTTTCAAGAGTCAAAAGTAACCTAACATTGGCGATTTCATATAGTTCAATCTAATTTAACTGAAACCTGTTACAACTCTGAGGCATGAAATGATTTTCAAGAGATATTCTAATTCACTCCCATCTCTTCTTTTACTTGTTCGACAGATACACTGAGCATTTACCACATGCCCAGTAGAGTTAAGGATACAAGTAGGGACAACATAGCCAAGGTCAATTATTCTAATTGTAGTAGGATAAAAACTACAAAAGAACAGTGTGCAAAGCAATTTGGAGGTTGAATTGGCAAATTCATCCTGAGAAAGGGTGATCAGTGCATATTTATTTTTATTTTACTTTTGACAGATAGAGAGAGAGACAGAGACAGAGACAGCTAGAGAACCGAACTGTGGGAACTCCCCAGTTCAGCATGTGGGTCCGCCTGGGCCGGAGCCGGGATTCGATCCTCGGTCCTCGGGGCCTCAAAGCGAGCACTCAACCCGCTGAGCCGTCCCGGCTTTCCCAGGGTGATCAGATAGGTGAGAAAAAGTAGAAGAGTGGGATAGATTGGGCAATTAAGTTAAATGCTAGAAGTCAAATTAATGAAAGAAAAGTGTCCACTGCATTTAGCATAACAGTGCTGAGTGATGGCCTTAAGAAAAGCAGTTTTGTCTGTAAACCAACTGGAGTAGATTAAGAAACTAAAGGGTAGTTCATGGGTGATCAAGTAGAAACAGCAAGTGTGGATGACCTTTCAAGATATTAGTTATGAAGAAGAGGAAAGAGTGGCTGGAGAGGAATGGGTTCAAGATTTTGTTTTAGAACGGGAGAAGGTAAGCATGTTTGAATGCCAACAGTAAAAAGCAAACAAATAAAAAACCAGTATAAAGACAAAGGTTATGGAAATGGAGGTAATATTTAAGGTTTATAAAAATTAGAGAGGATAGAACAAAGAACAGATGGAGGCAGTGGTCTTTCATAAGAGGGACATGTCTCTATTGTAACAGGAGGGAAGATAAAGACAGATGGTTTAAGATCTGGGAACAGGAAACTAATGGAATGCCTCCCATACAGCTTCCATTCTCTTAGGAAAATGGGAGGTTAACATCACACTAAGAATTGGAGTTGTAATGAGAGTCACTGGTTTACTAAGAATAGAAACCATCTGAAATGTTTTCTGCAGAGTGGGAGATCAAGTGGTAAGAAATAGTTAAAATGTCCATATGTCATTAAGGGTGCTGCTGAGGTTTGGGACCATCTAATTTACAGTGCTATCCATGTGTCTGATGTACAACAAGCAGTGCTTAGCTGCTCATGTATAAACATGTAGAAGGTAAACATTTTGGATGATCCATGGCTGCTGGCTTTTTGGCAGGGGTATACATGTGAAACAGAAACAAGGGAGTTTCAGCTATCTGAAAAATTATGCTGAAACAATAGGCAATGAAAGGAAGTAAACTACAAACTTTTATGCATAGGTCTAAGCACCTTTAATATATTAACCTATTTAATTCTCACAACAACCTTTTGGGTAAACACCATCATTAACCCCACAGGTAGGGAAACTAAGGCACAGAGAGGTTAAGTAACATGCTCAAGCCATACAGCTAGCAAATGGAGATGGGGTCAAAAGATTATCCACATGAATGCTGAAAAAGCACAGGATACAGCACAGTCTCTTTTTAATATGGCACACTGGCTTTCTTTCACTTCCTAAGACACATGGAGTTTGATGGCATCAGATTTCTGCACTTGTCATTCCCTGTGCCTGGAAAATTCTGCTCCCAAATCTTCATTTGGCTGCTGTCTTGTCACTGAGTCCTTTAATCAGTAGATCTCTATCACACCCCCCATTTTAATACCTCTAATCTTCTAAAAATTAAACCTTGTCATTTACATGCTACTAGTCTGTCTCTCTAGCTAGAACAAAAGCCTCAAGAGCAGGGACCCCATGTTTGTTTACCATTATATACTACTCCTGTACCCAAAACAGAGCCTGGAACAGAACAGGCTGATAAACATTGTCAAATGAATGGGTGGGTGGATGGATGGATGGATGGATGGATGGATGGATACATTCTTTTACGTTCTTTAAAACTTCATTTAGGACTAGTCCCTGGCAGGAAGTTAGCCTATTTCAATTGTGCATGTGTGTATGCATGCTGTCAGGTGATAAAAAGGCATTTCCTTACAAAGGTTCTGCTCCTCAATTTTTCACTATTTCTGGATAGTTGTCCTCTTAAGTCTTTATTAATTCTATGATCAGTGTGCCTCAAAGAAAAGTATACTTCTATTGGAAGATATTCAAGTAGAGTTCCCCGTGCTAACAGTCAAAATAAAATGAATTCTGTAAGATACCTGAGAGAGATTTTTCTATTATATCTACAATGCCTACTACGATTTCTGTTATACGGTAAGCACTCTACAAATATCACCTACTAAAAAACATAATACATTAAGAGGAAATCACAATTACTTTCTAGGTTATTAGCATTTTACATTTTACCTGTAATTGCAAAACTTTCAATTTTTTTGGTAAGTCTTTGCTTTTCTTGTTGAAGCTGATAAACAACAGTTTCCAGGTCCGATTTTATAAGGAGTTCATCACTCAGTCTCTCTTTTTCTTCATGGCATAAGTTTAATTCCTGCAAATTTTCACACTATGATTAAGATTTCTAATGACTTTATCAGACATTAGAGCACTTATTTTTGTAATTATATTTAAGAGTAATTCATATACAGACATAAATACAGAAACACTTTCAGTTAGTCAAATATATGGTTTCAACTAAATTATTAATTATGGCTAAAAAGCACAAAATCCAAATGTAAACCAAGTGCTCTTTTCTGAGAACTATTAAATTTTTAAAAATTTGTTTAGCACACTGCCCTATTTTTAAATGAATATGTACTTGTGAAATAAAAAATTTTTAAGGGTTTTTATTTTAAAAGGAGGGCAGAATAAAGACATAGTACTCTAAAACTACTGTAGGTATCTCTAACTATGTTGGTTATTCTCTCAGCTTCATCTGTACAATGGGGATAAAACCAGTACCTGGACACTGAGGATGCACTGGTGAGAATGATTCTATAAAAGTGTAGCACTCTGTACAATGTCCAGCACATGCCAAGTGCTCAAAAAATGTTAGCCATAGATAGTATTAGTATTTATCTTAAAAATACATAAAATATGGCACTAATGGAAAAATAAGACAGGCTAGAAACAATAGCAACATCTTGCTGTCAGCCAACAGTGGTAAAACTTGGTTGTAGATCTGAGACCACCATTCTGATCACATTCAACTGTTTACAGTGTGCATACAAAGAGCAGCAAGCAAATAGTAAAACTCTCTGCCCTGTTGGAGCTTATGTTGTGTTTTATGATATAAAAGCATCATCAAACATATAGATGTTTGTCTACTTTTCCCATGGGAGAATTTTACAGTATCTATGAAACATGAGAATTGACAACATTCAGCTGAATAAAAAGAAAACTACTGTGCTATGTTGCCCAGTGAGCATATTAAAATCAACAAGTACTTCAGTATCTATGTGCCAGCATATCACAGTGGCTTTGTTTTTAAATTCACATGCCACCAGAACATTGCAAATTATGACTGTATAAAGAGACATATTAATCTTTGTATTCAATATTAGCAGAAACTCATCATCCAATTAACAGACTATGAAAAAAAAGTCCTCAATAATCTTTTGGGTACTCACCCTAGGGGGTAGATCTACCTGTAAGCAAACATTCTGCCAGTTCTAGATGATAGGACTATATACGATTCTAGGCTTATGCTGCGATGATTACTAGTTTTCTCATTTGAAGACTACCAGAACAATATGACTAGGAAAATGATTTATACTACCAAACAAAACTATTAAAAGAGGAATGAATGCTTTTAATAAAAGTCAACAACCTTATCAAGTAATCAATTTTTAATTTGAATATTTATAAGTTGACAATCATGAAGTAGTTAAAATAAAATTCCTAATAGGTTTTCCTAATTTGAATTTAATTTGCCATCTACTATTATATATATGAGATTAAGAAATTACAAAAACATAAATGAAACTAAATATATCTATACAATGAAATATTATTCAACCACAAAAAGGAAGTACTGGCTACATGCTACAACACGCAGGAACCTTGAAAACATTATGCTAAATAAAAGAAACCTGACATAAAAAGACATGTAATGTACAGTTCCTTTTAAATAAACTGTCCAGGACAGAAAAAATCTATAGAAACAGAAAGAGTAGTAGTTGTCAAGGTCTGAGCAGGGAAAAATAGGAAATGGCTGTTAAAGGACATGAGGGTTTTATTTTGGAGTAAGGAAAATGTTCTGTTACAGATAGCAGTGATGGTTGCATTACTTAGTAACTATGCCAAAACCACTAACTTATACATTTAAAAGAGTGAATATTATAATGTGTAAATTATATGTCAGTTAAAAAAATATATATATATATGTAAAATAAAGCATAAATACTTTTTTATGGAAAGTCCTGTCAATTCAATATGACATCTACTTACCAGTTGAAGTTTAGCCATTGTTGCTTCAAGATCCCGCATTTCAGAGAGATTTCTCTTAATCTCTTTCTAGGAATAAAAAGCCTAATAGGTAAACACCTAAAAGTCAAGAATATCTATCACTAAGACACACTACAAGTAAGACCAAATCATTTTTCAAATAGTTCACATTCTCTTCCACCAATGAGATCTGAGGCTTTAGCCCTAAGCCTCCATTTCAATGAAGGAAGTAAAGTTGAGGCTTTTCTTTAATTTCTTGGTATCCTGAATGCTTATAGGGACCTATTTGTAACATCTGAAACTAGAGCTACTTGAAAATAGTTTTTTTGCCTGTATACTTGCAGAACTTTCCTTGAACCATGATTTAAAAAATGTATCTTATAGCACTATAATTTCCTGATTATCCTATCCTATTTGCTTTCTCCCCACATGCTACTATCAACCTGGATCTTCTATACTACAACTGAGAGCACTGAATGCCAAGATTAAAATACTATGACCTAAATGGATTCTTTTTTGAGCCAAATTGTCATTCTTGAACACTGTCAACAAGACCTGAGAAGCTGTGTTCAGTGTGTTGTGTGCATGAGCATGAGCATGAGAATAAGCAAATGAGGTAGGAGAGGGATGACATAAGGAGAGTTGCAATAAAACTAAAGCCACAAATGCAGAGTTACAAGTACACTTATAACGTTCGCATTTTCAAGATTGTTTTGCTATTCTAGGTCCTGTGACATTCCATATGGATTTTAGGATTCCCCCCCCTGCCCCCATTTCTATAAAAATGCCACTGGAATTTAGGTAAGGACTGTACTGAATCTGTAGATTGCTTTGGGTAGTATAGACATTTGAACAACATTAAGTCTTCCAATCCATAAACACAGGATGTAGCGCCACTTATTTGTCTTCTTTAATTTCTTCAGCAATGTTTTACAGTTTTTAGTGTTTATGTCTTTCACCACCCTGGTTAAGTTTATTCCTAAGTATTTTATTCTTTCCAATGCTATCACAAATTATATTATTTTTATTTCCTTTTTGGATTTTCACTATTACCGTGTTTCCCCAAAAGTAAGACATTCCCCGAAAATAAGACCTACTTACAGTTTTGCCTCTCACTGAAATATAAGGCATTGCCCCGAAAATAAGACCTCCCCAATAATAGGGACCCCTAAGCTAGCGTGACTCTGGACTCTAGACCTGAGCGGCGGGCGCTGCTGCGCAGTTCACTGTTGGCCGCAGCGCAGCTGGAGCGAACAGGAAGTATGAGGTCTCTTTTAATCAGAGAGCCCGCCCTGCCGCCAGGACAAGCTGCCACCTGCTGCTCGCTCTGCCCTGATGGGAGTCTGGCTGACTCACAATTAGACAGTGAGTCACGCGGGGCAGGAGTCGGGCACATTGTGTGGACACACCAGGGTGACTGAGGTAGGGGGGAAATGTCTGATAAAGGGGTGGGGGGATGTCTGGTGAAGGTGTCCACTGGCACAGGGGTGGGGGAGGGGGATCACTTAAAATGACACAGGAGGATCAGAAGGGGTTACAAAATGGTAATCCCCCCCTCTGATTCTCCTGTGTCATTTTAAGTGATCTCCCTCCCCACACCCTGATACCCCAGTGCCATTTTTTTTTTTTTACCCCTAGACATGATCGCAAAAAGAAAAAGCTACTCCATGGAGTACAAGAAAGGAATCCTGGAAGACACTTGAGGCCAAAATCTTACTGCTTTCTGCAAAGAGAAGATATTGAGTATCCGACTGGTCCAAAAATGGCGAGCAGAGTATGGTAACCTCATTGAACAAGTGGACCAGGGAAATGCTAAAAAGCGCAAGTGTGGATCAGGTCGGCAACCATTATTTTCCGAGCTGGAAGACCTGATCTGTGAATGGGTTGTTGACAGGAGAGCAAAGGCTTTGGTTGTGAATAGGGCTCAGATTCAAGAATTTGCCCTTGCAATGGCACCACATTTTGACATAGCCCCCGAAGACTTCAAAGCATCACAACACTGGCTGGATAATTTCCTTCAGCAAAGTGAACTGTCTTTAAGATCCACAACATTGTTTAGGCTGGAAGATGCTCAAGTTATTAAGCGAGCACTTGCATTCAAGTCCTTTATTGATGATGCTGACTTCTCTAAATACAATCTTTCCAACATGATTGCTATGGATGAAACTGCAGTGTTTATGGGCCAATCATCTCTAACAACAATTGAACAGCGGGATGCCTCCTCAGTGTACATTCCCTCCACTGCTTACAAAAGTGCACGTGTTTCCTGTATTTTGGCAATTCGTCTGGATGGCACTAAAATCCCACCTTTAATCATTTCTAAGGGCAAGAAAGAAAAGATTGAACGTGTTTTGGGCATTTTTATGTATTCTTGAAACTGAAAAAGCCTGGGCCACACAAGCAGTTATAAGGAAGTGGGTCGATTTAATGCTACCGCTTGTTATGCGAGGGAGCCAAAGAGGTCTGCTAGTCTGGGATGCAGCCAGCACTCACCGCGCTAAAGACATGAAGACATTTCTTCACGAAAGAAAAATAGATCAAACAATGATTCCCGCAGGAATGATGGCCTATCTCCAGACTCTTGATATTGCAATAAACAAGCCATTCAAGGACAATTTGCACGTGGAAATTAATAACTACATTGAAAATAGAATGGAGAGAAATCAATGTGGAAACTTTGTGAAACCTAAACTGCAAGAGGTTGTGACTTGGGTGAAGAATTCATGGGAGAAAATGACTGACAGTTGTATTGCAAATGCACTACAAGCAGGCTACCTTGACAAGAAGTACTCATTTAAGGACAGTGCTATTGCTAAACATGAGAGATTTGGTCCAATGATTCTGAAAGAAATGGAGTCACAAGAAATTCACCAGGAAATTCAGGGTTTGGATTGTTATGATGATGTTCCAGAAGATGATGACATGACTGTCACTGAATAAATGTAGTATAGATTGTTGTACATGGAAATAATGGTAGTAACAAGAAATTCTTGATACTGTAGGATTCACAGTTTGTCTGGTTATGCTGGTTTGTGATGACAACTACTACTGTACCGTATACAGGTAATAAATTTCCTTTTTTTTTGTTCAACAATAAATGTGTACCGTATTCTTCTTCATGGAAAAATAAGACATCCCCTGAAAATAAGACCTAGCGCATCGTTGGGAGCAAAAATTAATATAAGACACTGTCTTATTTTCGGGGGAAACAGGGTAGTATATAAAAACACACTTGATTTGTATACACTGTTTTTGTACCCTGCAACTTTGCCGAGTTTGTTCATTAGTTCTAGCTGTTTATTTGTACGTGTGTTGAACCATTACGGTTTTCTACACAGAAGATTCACATCATCTGGAAACAATTTTACTTCTTTCTTCCCAATGTGGATGGCTGTTCTTTCTTTTTTCTTGCCCAAATGCTCTGACCAGGACTCTTCCAGTACTATGTTGAACATAAGTGGTGAGAATGGACATCCTTGCCTTGTTCTTAATCTTAGAGGAAAAGCTTTTAGTTTTTTACCCCTGGGTATGATGTTAGTTGTGGGCTTTTCATATATAGCTTTTATTATGGAAGGCAGCTATGCTCACCACTATACCACCAATGCAGCTTTTATTATGTTAGGGTAGTTTCCTTCTATTCCACTAATTAGTGGAGGTGACACTGTAAAATTAATTCAGTGATGTACAGTAGTGGTCTTCAAACCATGTTATGCCCATTCCTGAAATAACATGAAAACTTTCCAAGTATTATGTAAAACTATCACATGCATGTGGTTTTAAGAAAGCAATATCTGGATTTTTAAT
>PVKE010047849.1:0-11767 GCA_004027555.1 Craseonycteris thonglongyai | reverse complement strand
CGGATTCTTTCAGTCTGACTTATTTCGCTTAATAAGATGGTCTCTAGGTCCATCCATGTTGCCACAAATGACTGTATTTCATCATTTCTTATCGCTGAGTAGTATTCCATTGTGTAAATGTACCACATCTTCTTTATCCAGTCATCTATCGAAGGGCATTTTGGTTGTTTCCATGTTCTGGCCACTGTGAACAGTGCTGTGATGAACATGAGGGAACAAACATCTTTAAAGATTAAGGTTTTCAGGTTTTTTGGGTAGATGCCCAGTAGAGGGATGGCTGGGTCATATGGCAATTCCACTCATAATTTTTTAAGAAATCTCCATACAGCCTTCCATAGCAGTTGTGCCAGTTTACATTCCCACCAGCAGTGTATGAGGGTTCCTTTTTGTCCACAGCCTCTCCAGCACTTGTTATCCCTTGTTTTGTTGATTATAGCCATTCTAACAGGTGTGAGGTGGTATCTCATTGTGGTTTTTATTTGCATCTCCCTAATTGCTAGTGAAGTGGAGCATTTTTTCATATATCTGTTGGCCATTTGTATATCTTCATGAGAGAAGTGTCTGTTTAGGTCCTCTGCCCATTTTTTAATTGGATTGCTTGTTTTTTTATTGTTGAGTTGCACAAGTACTTCGTATATTTTTGATATTAACTCCCATCAGAGACATTGTTCACAAATATTTTCTCACAGTTGGTTGGTTGCCTCTTTGCTTTGCTGACGGTGTCCTTTGCAGTGCAGAAGCTTTTTAGCTTGATAAAATCACATTCATTTACTTTTGTTTTTACTTCCCTTGTCATTGAGGTCAGATTCATAAAGTCCTCCCTGAACCCCAGATCTATAAGTTTAGTACCAATGTTTTGTCTATGTAATTTACTGTTTTGGGGTCTTATTTGAAGGTCTTTAATCCATTTTGAGTTAATTTTGGTATATGGTGAGAGATCGAAGTTCACATTCAGCCTTTTGCATGTGGTTTTCCAATTTTCCCAGCACCAAGAGCAATCAGGCAAGAGAAATAAATAAAAGGTATTAGAATTGGGAGAGAAGAAGTCAAACTGTCACTCTTCGCAGATGACATGATTCTGTATATAGAAAACTCAAAAGACTCTATCAGAAATCTATTACAAATAATAAACAAATACAGTAAAGTTGTAGAATACAAAATTAATGTCCAAAAATCAACTGCATTTTTATATGCCAACAATGAAACTTCAGAAAGAGAGATGAGAAGATCCATTCCTTTTGTCATTGCAAACAAAAAAATGAAATATCTGGAATAAATCTAACAAAGAATGTGAAGGACTTATACACTGAAAACTATAAGACACTGTTAAAAGAAATTAAAGAGGACACAAAGAAATGAAAGGACATTCCATGTTCATGGATTGGAAGAATCAACATAGTTAAAATGGCCATACTCCCCAAAGCAATATACAGATTCAATGCCATTCCCATCAAAATCCCATAGACATTTTTTCAGGAAATAGATTTTTAAAACTCATCAAATTTGTATGGAATCACAAAAGACCCCAAATCACCAAAGCTATCCCTAAGAGAAAATTATAAACCTGGGGGAATCTCATTGCCTGACTTTAACCTGTACAACAAAGCCTCATATGGGTACAAACTAACTTAATTTCATTTCAAGGGCTATTCCTATTCCTGTGTTGTTTTCTTAAAATTTGCTAGTTTATTTCATTTTAATATACTCTGCTAATTCTATAAAATGGGCTTTTGAAAATTACAGTAACTTGGGGAAGCCAGGATGGCTCAGTGGTTTAAGTGCTCACTTTGAAACTCCGGGGACCAGGGATCGAATCCCAGCCCCGGCCCCGGCCCATGTGGACCCATATGCTGAACTGGGGAGCTCCCCCAGTTCAGTTCTCTCTCTGTCTCTGTATCTCTCTCTCTGTGTCAAAAATTAAATAAATAAATAAATAAAATCTTAAAAAAAAAATTACAGTAACTTGCTTTAAATTGTTCCCAATTTAATACTGTTTTTAATTTTTTTGCATTTTTTAAAAATCCTGAATCAAGCTTCTCTTGCACCTGGGCAAGTTCTGTTTGCTTATTCACAGAAGGGCTGGTTTATGCCTATGAGCCGACACATAATAAATAATGAGTCAAGATCTCCTGCTCCCCACCTGAGGTAGCTGGTCCTGAACTGCAACGATTTTGTAAAACCCACATTCCCTACCATTCACCACATCTACCCTGGACACCAAACAAGGTGGCTCATTATCGTAAAACCACTAGGCACATCTCTCTAAAAACATTCTCTGATCTCACAGCCCAGCCCACTCTACAGAAACGCCAGCAGGACCCCATGCAGAGGCCCCGTGGATCTGGCTCCCTGCCTCACTGTGAAACAGTTCTGGGTGTATTTAACCAAATCTCCAACTGGAAAAAAGTGTTTGAACGGCTTATTTTCCTAATACCAGCTACCCCTTGAAAATCTAGAGTGGAAACTGGCAACAACTAGTAATTCTGACAGCTCTTTGCTGAGAGAAGATGCACTGCTTTTGGAAAAACCCTGCAGCAAGAAACAGGGAGCTCGAAGTATATAACAGGCATTGCACCAAGTGGGGGGTACAGGGGGGGTGCAGACCTCTTCCTAGCTCTTCAGAAGCTCCCAGCTGGCCCAGAACTACACATCTGAGCCATGTGACCCTCATGGCCCTCAAGAACAAGCTGCTCATGTTCTTGTCTTGCTCCCCACCTAGATCCCAAACACTTTTCATTTGCCCCACCTCAAACTATATTTTTGGCTTGTTCCAATTTCCATGAAGACCAGAGTTCTTGGCTACTCCCTCAAACAGCTTCACTATCACCCTCTGGATGCAAACATTATTCTACACCACAGGCACCTGTCCTGGGTTCAAAAATATTATTGCCTCCTGGAATTCCTCTTCTTCTGGCCAGCCTGGGTAACAACCCAGCATGCTAGGAACCCTACACTGGCACCAGCTCACATCACTGCCAGGTCTGTCAGAGTTCCCAAGAGAGAGAACTCAAAAGTGACATTTTAAATGAATTCATCACAGTCTAGCTTGGATTTCAGATATACTTATCTCTACCACCCCAGTAAGTGTGTAGGAGGAGAAAGTCAGAGAAGAAGGACAAAAAGGAAAGGCATCACCATTGGTTAGTGCCTACTATCTCTAGTGGCTTGGCGCTTTCCCTGTGTATCTCATTTAATTCTCACAGCGGCCTATGAGCTATTACTATCTTCATTATGTGCACAAGAAAATAGCCTCAAGATGTTCCATGTTGGGAACAGGACCCCCAGTCATTAAGTGGTAAGTTGAGATTCAAACCCTAGGATTGCCCAGGTTCAAATGCTTCCCCATCTACTACAATCGTCCCCATCTTTGTAACCTCTGCAGTGCCTAGCAGAGCACCTTAAGGTAAGATGGAAGTAACAAATATTTGTTGAATGAATGCATGAATGGTTGACTCCAGTCTTCACACTTAATATTCTGCAACCCACACATTTGATTTTATTCCTATGTTCTGTTTATAACATGCCTGCAAAGTACCTTGATAGGGGAGCTACATGTTGTATAGAAATAAGTTGTACTACATTGTATTGCATTTTGAGGTACCAGAAAAAGCTATGCTTGTATATAAAAATCTATAAATAAAAAGTGCTGAAGTAGACCCACAGATAACTGATAAAAAATTCACTTGTCATCTTGCTCCATCATGTCCAGAAATGGATATAAACACAATAACCTAAGGTCAATCAGTGTTTTTACATTTTGTTAACCCTCAGAACTCTACATCCAGGCTGCCAATTCAATGAGTATTTACACTGGAAAAGAGAGCACCAAGGTTATGGAGTCCTGGAGCCAGGCAGATATGGACTTAAGGCCCAGGTCTACCACTTATAAGCTGACCTTGGGCAAGTCATTCATTTCACTAAACCTTGGTTTTCTCATCTGTAAATGCAGATAACAGTGCTGCTTTCCAAATTGGCTGCACAGATTAAATGAATAACTCATGGCCCACACTCAGCAGAGCAACTGCCAGGTGGTTAAGTGCTCCGTAGGTGTTAGCCATTTTTATCACATGAAGTAATGCACTGTCATGAAAGTGCAACAAGAAACCCGAAGTGAATCGCTTGCTTTTGAAAACACTATTATAAGCACTAAATTCACCTGAATCCTCTGTTCTAGATGATTGTGATTACTAGAAAGACCTACCCTGAAAGAAATGCCAGCGCTATTAATAATGACAATCTAATAACAACAACTAGGAGTGATATATTTCTCATTTACTATGTATCAAGCACTGTTCTAACCACTTTTACAGACAAGAGCATCACACATGGTCCTGCAGATTGTACCCACTAAGAGTGCCCACTGGGGGTGGTGAACACATATTGTAACACATAGACGAAGTACTATAGGACTGTACACCTGGAACCTATGTAATTTTTACTAAACAATGTCACCCCAATAAATTTAAAAAGTTTTCTTAGAAAGTGCCCAGCGGGAGGTGAGTGGTGCTGAGGTCCTCACCATACTATGCACCTGGACACGAGATGGCCAACCACAAAGGGGCACTCTGTGGGCTAGCAGCAGCCCTGCTTACATATGTTAACTGATAGATTAACTTCAGCCAGTTTCTAACAAATGGGGAACAGAAGTAGAAAATCACTTTTGCGAGAACCTAGGACCTAAGTTGAAGACCATCATTTTAGTACAGTCATGCACCACTTAACAACAGGGATATGGTCTTATGGTCTTAAAAGTGTAGCACTAGGCAATTGCTTGGTTATGCAAACATCATAAAGTGCCCTTACACAAACCTAAATGGTATAGCCTACTACCATAATTGTATGTGCTATACATTTATACAACTGGCAGCGCAGTAGGTTTGTTTACACTGGCGTTACCACAAACACACGAGTAATGCGTTGCACTATGATGTATAATGGCTATGATATCACCAGATGTTGGGAAGTTTTCAGCTCCATTATAATTTATGGGGCCACCATCATATATTCGATCTGCTGTTGACCAAAACTCTGTTATGCAGCACATAACTGTAATTTCATTAATTTGGGGGTAGATAAGTATACCCCAAAATTACCAGTGAACAACAACTATTAAGCCACACAGTGTGTATCCAAGTGCCTTGGGAACCCCAAAATAGGCAGGCCCTAGTGTTCTATATAAATAGACAATTACCATCTACCTCCTCCCTGGTTCCTAATTCCCTTTTCCTCTACCATCTCAAATGTTCTTGCATGTGAAAATGAAACAATATGTCAGATGTGACCTCAGGATAACCAAATGTTTTATTTTTTATCTCTAAAAGCAACAACAAAAATTGTGCAGCAAAGTCATGTTTTACTAAGTGATAGGTTCAAAATATTCCATTGCAAATTCTAGTGACCAGTCCCCTCCAGGGGGCACCTCCCAAGTGCAGGATCCTAAAAATGATTCCCACGTATAAAGACTCATTCATTTCCTCCCACCTAGTGCATCCATAAGCTCAAGGGCTCTTGCCAAACTAAAATGCCTCCTTCGCATACAGCTTTATACATGTCTTTTGGCTTAGACTCAGCTTCGCTCTGGGAGAAGGAAAAGAAGCAGGGAGATGCTATGTCCTTCACTAGCCAGATGTCTGAGGGTGAAGTAATACTCTTCCTGTTCTAGAGAAGCATCACTTTTTTTATCTGTGTAATTTTTTAAATGCTCAGAATCCTAAAAATCATCCCCCAAAGTTAGCTTAATCAGAGGGAAGTGATAACAAAAATTATCTACAACTTTCACACAAAAGTTATTCCTCTTATCCCGTTCCCTAAAGAGTACTGATCTAAACTTGGGTAGAAAAACAGCAAGAATCAGATTGTGTTGTTTTAAAATCCTACGATGTGAAAAATCAGAATTGGATATTGAATAATTTTCTGAACTCTGAGACATTCTGCTAAGAGAAGAAACCCTTTGGTAAGTAAGATTCAGGGCTTGAAATGCACTGAACTCTTCTGTTACTAATTTTATTTTAGAAATTAATGATGTTGGTTTGTTACTGCAATTCAATTTCACTGAAAACCTGAAAATATAGTATCCTCTTATTCATTTGCAAGCAATATGGCAATATTTTCAGTAATAATGTTTTGTTGCATACAATCAGTATTTTTTCTACCAAATAGCATGTTTTATCTGACAAATATAAGAACACCAACACACCTTAAAGTTGTTCAGTAGTTTCAAGCCTGACTAACTTCTTTCAAATTAGAATTTAAAAATAAGCGGTCTTTTCAAAAACTCACAGAAGAAACATGCCTTTCAATAATGCATCTTGGAATGTAATAAAACATGCCTTTTAAAAGTGGAGTTTAGTATGGCCCCCTTAAAAAAAGAAAAGACACCAGGAGCTTCCACTGACTAGATAAGATTACTTTTTATCTGTAAAATTACTTTTTTAACTCAGGTAGTTGTTAGGGCTACAAGCACTTCTCTAGCAAATAAAACCATTTTAAAAGATAAAATAAGCTCCACCAAAGACATACCAAAAAAAAAAAAAAAAGCTTGAGAATATGAAACCAAAATAATATATTTGATTTTTAGAAGGTTTTTTAAAATCATACAGTTGAATATAAAAATGTGCAAAATAGAAAGCCCAATTCTTGGATCCCTTTAAGCCTTTAAAGTTATTCTAAAACAGCACCAAATCTGTCATTTAAAACCACTTTCATTTATTTTTTAGGCCTTTGGTAATGCTTTCACACAAGGTTGCTCTTTTCTAATAAAGCATTCCATGTTGAGAACCCAGGAAGTTAAATTCCTTTGCTACCTCAGGACAGAATAATGGCAGCACATGACAGCCTGGGCTAATACACGACGCAGAGGTGGCCCCTAGTGGTGAAGCCAACCCTGCAAATTGACTACAGATTTTAAAAGACTGCTTCAACACCAGAGCAAAATCAATAGGTAATAAAAGTCTACCTGAGCCTTGCTTCTTTAATAACCTCTATTAGCCCTACAGTATAGTAGGGCTATCATTCAGAATCCCAAGGTCCTTTCATCAGGAATATTTTTTTAAAGGATGTGACCTGAAGAATAACTCTAATTACATTCTGTATTTCAAATCGACAAATATTTATTAAGCCGACAGCCCTGCCAGGCACTGAGCTGGGCATGGAGGGTAAATAGGAGAGGTAAGCACCCTCACAGAGCGCCCTGTGATTTCTTTTCAACGTGGTAAGATTACACTACGGGCAGAGCTAGAACAATATAAAGATTGGGAAGTACAATTCATCTTCATATGACCCTACAATGGAATCTTACCAACAGGAAAAATCTGATGTACTGCCCAGCCCAACCTCAAAGTGTCAGCTCCTCATTTTCACATACCCATAGAGGGCACTGCCTAAGGTTCTTCAACAAATGATAATTGAATGAATGAATGAAAAGTAAGATTGCAAAGAAGAAGAAATTTTAAATTAAAAAAAAAAAATTTTGAAACATGCCAGAGTTGGGGATTCCTAAAGGTAAAGAAAAACAATAGACAAGAAACAAGACCGATGATGCACTGTGCCCCAGGCACTGGACTGTTTTAAAACATTATTTCTTTCAGCCTAACATCTGCATACAGTAGGAATGTTATTGGCATTTTACCAAATAGAAAACCAAGGCTGGGAAAGCGTAAGTCATTTGCTCATGGTCATACAGTTAATAAATGGAAGAAGCCAGTTGGTGCCCACATATCTGGGATGGCAAATCAAATGCTTACTTTACCATAGTGTATGGTGAGTCCAAATGTTTGAGACTTTGCTTTGAACCCCATCAACACAGTTTGCAAGCAGACATATAAGATATGGAACACAAAGATGAACAGAATTAAAGCATCTCAATACTATATAGAGTACATAGAGTATGGTAGTATAATGCAGAGGCATTATGAAATATGTATTGAGCTCCTACAATGAATATGGTCTATCTTTTGCTCTCCTGGAATTGACATTCTCTGGGTACAGAATCTACGATCTTATATCCTGTTATGCATGCGTTCAGATCACTTGTTATGACTAAGGCTTTACTCTTTTGCTTTATGCTTCTATTTCCAAGTTTGAAAGACTTTTCTCCTTCCAATTAGCAACATGACAGCACTGCACAGGGCTTAATATTCATTATTGCAAGTAACACTACCATAATTATGACTTTCTTATAATGTACACTATTAACAAAATGCAAGAAACCTAGAATTTAAATTTCCAGTAAAAAGATGTGTAAGAACAGTTCATTATCTTTATTATCTAGACCTATTTAATGACATTTAAGTAAAAACTACTCTGAAGCTCTGAAGTGAGAGTAAAAGTAGAATTTGTGAAATAACCACTCTATTTGTATTTCCCAAAGTTCACTGCACCAGCATGTACAGTGCCGTTAAAATCTCTTCCTCTCCCATTACTCTTCCTTTGCTCACTGACGAAAAGATAACTTCAAAATCACTGGCGCTAGTGCAGGTGCAGGAAGTGTCTCGGAAACAACAACTTTGTCTTCTCTTTGTACAGCTTTCCTCCTCTCCCCACCCTACAAACCCCGGTAACCCCGAGAGCATGCCCTCGAATAGCTTCTCTCCGCTGACCGCACAGAACACTTCCTCGGGGCAGCCTCGGTCGCGATGACCGGAGCCCGGGTCCGAGCAGGAGGGTACGCTGCCCACTGGCCACGCCCCTCCACCCTGCCCATCACAGCACAAATAACACTCCAGGACCAGCCCAGTGGCCACGCGGGCACGTGCCAGGGCTACTTTTTAGTGGGTATAGAAGAAAGTCACTAAACAGCTAAAGGCTACGAGACAGGCTGGTGGAGCCGAAGTGGCCGCAGGCGCGGCGGCAGCCCCGATCCTCCCTGGAAGCCTCCTCCGCGTCCCCGCGCGTCCCCCGGCGCCCCGGGACGCCAAGCGCCCGCCCGGAGCGGCTGCGCGCGGCCCCAGCAGGCAGGACGGCGGGAGGCCGGGAGCCGCACCATCCTCCCGGCTGAGACAGCTTCCCCGAGGTCGCGAGCAAGTCGTACGGATGCCCCCGCGCGGCGGCCACACCTTGCGGGCCGGGGAGAGGACCCCACTCACCCCGAGGCGCCCCCCTACGGCTGCCTGGCGGGCTCCCTCGGCTCCCGTGCCGCAGAACTTTCCCTCCTGCGCGGGGGCCGCCGGCTCGGCTCCACCTCCCGCTCCAGCAGCCGCGGAGCCTCCGGAGACCGGGAGGGCGGGGAGCGGCGGCGGCGGCGGGCAGGCTGAGTGGGGGCCGCAGGACGCGGATCCTGCGCTGCGGCGGCCGGAGGGGATCGCTCTCGGCTGCGGTCGCCGCTTCCCCTCCGTCCCCTCTGCAGCGCGTCCCTCTGCCCGGCCGGAGCGGGGCGCCCTGGCGGAAGCCTGTCCCCCTCTGACGGGGGCACGCCCGGAGATCAGGGATCCGCGGCAGGTGGGCGGTTTTGCTTAAGACTGGTCACTGAGATCAGGAAAAGTGGAGGGAAGGGGCTACGACAGGGGTGCGCGGCTGATGCCCCAGTGGAGGGGTGGGCGGGTGTCTATTCACAAGTATAAGGTCCTTCCTCTTTCAGGACTGAATTCTCCAGGCCCCTGCCCCAACCCCCACTCTGTTTCCTTTGCCCTCACTGATCTGCCCTCCCCTCCATGAGCCTACTTACAAAAACTTTGTAAATTGGGCCTTGGAGAATTAATTCTTTATAGTCAGTCTTTGCAGCTCTGGTCAGTTGTACTGCCTTCACACTTTTATTTACAGCTAAAGTCAGAACCCCGTTAGCACTGAGACCCCACCACAGTGGGGAAGTGATGACTGCAGGTACCCCTGACGGCCACACGAGGACTTGGGAGAAGAAGCGAGGAAGGCTGGAAAACGGGTTAAGTGGGGCACCGAGTAATAAAGCCAAGCACCGCATACACACGCACAGGCAAACAACCTGGAGGGCCATGGGAGCACTTCTCTGAGGGAGAGGGCATTTGGGAGTATTATGACCCCCAGTGCTCACTATAATGAAGGAGACTCAGGAGGAATTGGCTGTTAGGCTGGAAGAGGTCATCTCTCCATCCATAATAATGCAACTTGCAGAGGCCCTTCAGCTGAGCCATAGCAGACCCAGAAGTAGAAACCAGCCCTGTGGTTCCTGGTGCAGTGCTCCTTCTGTTGCCTGTCCATCAGAATGCTCAAAATCCCCATCTGGAAGATTCCGGGGTGCCAGACTTGAGGTGAGCACAGGGCAGGAGTCCTGGAGACAGTAGGCAATCCTGAAGCAGCTAGTAAGCACTTCATTACCTATGGGTAGTGTACTGTAAGCAACCTACCAACTTGCTTTCTACCAACTCCCCAGCCTACCCTGGTCCATCGTCCTTCTAACTTAGGCTGCCCTGGGACCTCAGGTGGCTCTGTCCCCACCCCCACACCCGAGTGAGTTAATCATTCTTGTGACATGAGGTCCCCACAGCAACTAAATTGGGATTTGGGAAAGAGAGAAGGCGGCTGATGTTTACCAAATGAGTGAAAAATACAGTGTCTGTTCTGTTACTACCCCCCAAAGTGTTTCCTAGTGATAGAGGTCATAAATAGTTCATCTAGCCTCCAGATATATGTAGGTACAAGTCATTAGCCAAGCTCCTCTATACATTGTCTCAAAGCAGCCTGGTGAGGCAAATCATATGACAGTCCCCATTGTGCAGAAGGAGGGACCACATCGGAGGTTGGGGTTAGTGATGAGTCTGTAAAGCCTAGAGCCTCCACTATCAAGCACTCTTTGAGTAAACAAGTACCCTCTTCTGAACTTTTCAACTGTCACCAAAACACTCCTATTCCACCAGTATTACTGATAGGTGAGTTGTTAAAACATTGATTTTCTTTCCTGAGGTACCTCCCATCTGTCTGTTCAGTGATGTCTCCAGAATGTCTAAATAATAGGGTTTACGTGAGGAATCTGGTTTGGAAAGGGGGCCAAGGACTTGAGTAGGGGCTGTTGCACTGGCACATGGATGGACTCAGATTCTAGGCTCATGTGGACTTGATTGGGTAAGGTTAAGGAGAGGCACCCCATTCTTGCAATTTTCTCTATTTCTGTCATCTAGAAGAAGAAGGAAGATCAATCCTGAAGTGATCAATTACATTTCCTTTAGGGGCTTGTAACACACTTATCAAGGTACCTGAAGAAATTTTCTAAACTTTTTCGGTTAGCATACAAACATATCAGCATTGCAATGTGCAATATCAGTATACATAAAAATATATCAAGAGTCATAAAGGCAATGCTAGCTAAGGGTTTGGTGCCTCTAGGTACATCTTGACGATAATTAGTACATGAAAAAATAAGGAAGTTGATAAAGTGTTAAAACTATAACACTAAGTAATATAATGTGAGAAAGGATACATTTTTCTGGATGTACTGCCCAAAAGGAAAGTAGATGTTATTTTATTATTTAGTAGATAGTACTTGGACAAGGTGACCAGACGTCCCGCTTTTGGCGGAACAGTCCCGATTTTTAACAATTTGTCCCGCGTCCCGCGGCATTTTAAAAAAGTCCCGATTTTTGGAAAGAATGCACAACAAGCTAGGGAACAACGGGAGAACGGGAAGGGAATATCTGGTTTTCGGCGGCCATGTGGCTATTTCGCCGGGATATGAGTTTTATATAATTTTTGTTATTTTTATAATGTTAAACTTTAATAATAACAAATAATTGTTGAGAACTCATTATCGAGAACTGCTTATCAAAGTTCGCATTGTTGATCAGTTGTTAGAATTCAACCA
>PVKE010047848.1:0-11789 GCA_004027555.1 Craseonycteris thonglongyai | reverse complement strand
TTTAACAAATTTAAAGAGCCAAAATATGTTATAATTGCCAAAATTAATCATTGAATATTGTTCAAATTAAATCAAATGGAATCAATAAACATGGTATCATTTCCATGTAGGTAAAAGCATTGGAAGGAATAAAATAATAATGAAAATATAGGATAACCTGGTATATACTGTAACTGAAACCTTAAACCTCATGAATGGACTGAGGATTAAAAATATCAAAATTTCAAATGCTACCAGAAGAGCACACAACAGCTGAAGTACTGAAAGTACCACTTCAACTTCTTTTGAATTATACCATCAATATCTGCTATAAGTTTTCAGTATCTAAGTTATTACATCAAGCCATGCTATTATCATAATGAGGATATGATAAATTGCTATGCAAATGTAACCTGGAGATTACACAGAGGTGATGAAGAAACCAAGTTGAATATTCAAAAAACAAAAAGGTAATAAATGAAGTTTGGTGTTTCAATCAAGAATGTCTAATGATAATCATTCAAAGGCTCCTTGACAGCCATTAGGAAATTTGCATTACACAGTATCCAGCAATAGGAAAATAATACACCTTTAGGTATATATTCATCCTTACAAACACTATATATTGTCCATGATAGCAGAGAATGTCTTTTTTTTTCACTGTTGGACCCCCACTACCAAGAATAATGTCAAGAGTGAAATATGTACTCAATATAGTATCTGTAAGAAGAATAAATGGTATAGACTACACACATCAGCTAAATCAAAAGAGATTAGTTGAGATGAACAGAGCTATCTTACAATTCAATAATAGAACCCAATGTCAGAAAAGATTTGCAAAATGTGGTAGAAATTGTGAGAAACTGCGACCAACTTTGATTGGTTTAAGCAAGATTGTCACTTTGTTCCTAGAACTGAAACTTACTATCTATCTTGAAATAAGAAGCAAAGTTGTTTGGTAGTTAATTAAATACCAGGGACACTTACAACAGCATAATTAAAATTAAAAAGCTTAAAATCAGTTCATAGACCTTGTTATAGTTATACCCATGTTTCAGCAGAAATGGAGTTCATGATTTAGTGAGATCACATGTCTTTCAAACAGCTTTCATCAGCTTTTCTTTCTTTTTTTTTTTTTAAGATTTATTTTTATTGTTTTTGACAGAGAGAGAGAGAGAGAGAGAGAGAGAGAGAGAGAGAGAGAGAGAGAGAGAGAGAGATACAGAGACAGAGAGAAGGGGAGGGCCCAGAACAGTCTCCATAGTTGTACATCATTGGTTTTTCCACATAGTTGCATTCCACAGGTGGGCGTGAGGCTGCACAGGGCAGGTCATCAGCTTTTCATGGGGACAAATGATGTCTTTGTTGGTTAAGATCAGCAACTTAACATTCTCCTTGTGAATATGGTAGTGATCTGGCTGGACTCATATATGTGAGACCAAAGTTAAATCCTGATGAATAGTAGAGGACTTGGGTTTTATGAAAAAAATGAAAAAATTTTTTTCCAATTAAGTAAAATTATGTGAGAAAACTAAACAGGGTAGAAAGTATAAAGGATATTTAAGATGAGAGATTAAAACATTAGATTAGAAGAGAGAAAGAAGTTATATAATTTCAAATCATTCTCTGATCTTCTAAGCCCTAAAATTCAGCAAAGTTCTATTGAAGACAAATTTGAACCAGTCTGATAAAAATGGAAGCCTGAACAATCACAGCCCTGTTTTTACTCATAATTGCATGGAACTGTTTTCTCCAAAGCAACTTATTTGAAACAAAACTTCTGAATTCAAGGAGGTTCAGTAGGGCTTTTCTATGATAAGAAAACAATTCCTTACTAACTTAGAAACATTTTATGTTATTTCAACAATTGTTTCTATAAGGTTTGGTAAATATTTTTTTCTGACCATAATTTAAATTTAGACTCTTAGGACATAAAAGACTTGGAATAACCCTAGGAGAGATTTGTGTAGATCTACCATATTTAAAAAGGCAAAGACTGACATAGATTTAACAGTTGAATGAATATAATTTTCTACATTGAAGGACTTCTGCACAATGCAAAATATTTTTATATTTAATTTTGTTTTTTTAATTCTGTATTATATTATGAAACCAAACTTAAACCATGATAGTGCAAGGTCTAAAAATCAATTTTAAAAGCAATAGAGGTTTCTTTGTTTTAATCATAACAAATAAAATTATATTTTTCATTTAAATTTACACTTATACAAAAAAAATGTATTTCCTTGAGACACTATTTTGTCACAATTTAGTAGTAGGTGTTGTCTGAGCAATACAGAGAGATTCATAGTAGTATAAAGAACCTTCATCCACATAGCTACCCACACATTCTGTGTCTATAGGAGAGAAAAAATGGGAATAGTTATTATCAAGGCAGGATTCAACTAGATGATGAGACAGAGCAAGGCTTCAAAGATTGGAAAATATTGGCTAGGAAAGGAAGGAGAACAAAGACTTAGGTCATGAAAAGAATTAACAAAAGGTTGCTGATGTAGATCAAACTACACAATTTGGTTCAGTTGCCAACGAAAAATTTTGATGAACGGTAAGAAAAACTCAGTTAGTTTTGAATATTTCTTTCTATTCCAATCATTAAAATGTATCATCTCTAACATAAAGATATAGATGTGTGTGTGTGTGTGTGTGTGTGTGTGTATGGAACTTTAACAGTAATACTGCTTTTTAAAGAGTTTCTTCTCCCTCATCCCAATGACATTTCCTACTGAAACTATAGCTCGCTCACATGAGAGTGGACAATTACAGTTTAATATGAAGATTGGCTGCTTCAGCGATGGGGAATGATTTAGTGGTTACTCAGTAACTATTATAGCATCATCAATGATTCATTTTATTCTCAGGCCCTGATCTGGATTTTTTTATATAAAAGAAAACAGGGCAAAAGCTCCCACTGCGGAGTGGGCAGAACAGTGTTTGTTCAGCTCGGGGAACAGAGAAGAGCTGGACAGAATACAGAGCCCTCACATGAGATCAGCACAAAGCACGGTTATAGCAGCCCAGTCAGCCAGGAAAAGGTCACCCCTGGGGAAACAAATAACTAGCAGCAATGTGCATTTTGGAGAAAGCACCTGTTCTAAATTAACGAGAAACTTCTTACCCTTTAGTCAAAGTTGAGCAACCCCAGAGAACTGATGAGAAGTTTTGGTAACAAGTTCTTTGATACAAGACACATTCATGATAAAGACTCTTGACCTGTTAGGAATTTTGTCGGTTACACAGAGATCAGCATAAAAATGGATGAAAAAGGACAATCTGAAGCAAACAACAACAAAAAAGAAAGTTTTATTAATCACAGGGGGTTTTGAAGTACATACAACAAGGCCCAAACCAAGACAGCTTTCAAATTTCCCAGAGCTTCACTAAATTCAGATAGGCTTCTTCCTGTCCCTAGGCTCTGGTCTCCTTTTTCTTACAGCATTTTCTTTAGCAAACTTGTAATTGTATATTCTTTATCTTGTCCTTTGAGATGTAAATCCTTTTAAAAGCCTCTTGCCAAATTTAGTAGACCCAAGAATGTCTTTCTCAAAGAGCTAGGAGTCATTACTTTCAAATGTAGAAGATATGGGCTTTATCTTCCAATCTTCACTGAATAATTTACTCCCAACTTGTAAAACTACTTCCTGTCATGAAGATAGAAAAATGTTTACTTTTCCTTTGGGTAAAGCCAATTAGCAAAAACATATGGTCTATAATCCCTGTACCCCAGTTCTTTAAAACTCTCTCACCACCTTTGTTTCAGCAAAGTGAGTTTAGTCTGTGTCTGTCTCTATCCCCTGTTGCACTAGCCTCACAAAAGTCTTAACCTTAAGTGTTTAACTATACCTGCTATGATTTGTTTTGATAGTCCTTTGTAAAAGGAAATTAAAAAAAAATGTCATTAGCTCTCTCTATAGTATGTACTGATGATAATTAAAACAGAAGAAGTTAAAAGATAATAACTGATATTTAGTTAGCAAAATGTTTCCCTGATTTCAGTTTTCCCCATGAAAACTGCTGGCTCCAATGCCTCAGGGAGTGTTAATCCTGAAAGTCCCAATGCTGAATTAACCTGAAAAATAAATACTTCTCAGCTTCTGTTTCATCAAAGCCTGAACTACCCAAAAAATGTATACTAGCAGCAAAGTGGCGTTGGGGTGAGACAGGCAGATGTATCTACATGAGAGGAGAAGCAAAAGCAGAGATAGAAAGAAGGGAAGGTTAAGATTAACCCACACTAGGTAGGAAATGCAATCTGGGGCCCAGTAAGGAATTGTTAGCGAACTTGGATTTAGCTCCTTGTGGCTTATGAGCCAATGATAGAAACACAAGGGATAATGGAAAGTAAAGGTTTATTCAACATGTTAGGTAGGAAGCTAGGCATGAGTGACAGGAAGGGCAGCAGGTAATACGATCAGTAAGCACTTTCAACTATTCAGTTCCAACCACCAGGGACTAATTCTGTCATTAGAACATTCTGATACGAGGAAGTAAAATCCAAAGAAAATGACCTGGTTTTTGATGCTTGCAAAGAACGTTAAAGCTTGCCCTTGGCTTAACCTTAGCCTCATTATATAATTATAATGAATTAGCATTGTGATTTTGACCCCCCTTGCCCCCAACCCCATGGGCTTTTCTGTATGCACTCTGAGTAAGCACATGCTCAGAAAAAAAACAGTCATATAACTTACACATGCCAATCAAATGACCTAAGTCTGTATGTTGCACTCACAGGGCTGGCTTAGGGCCAGCAATAAAACTTAAATCCAAAACCCACTGGGGCCTTTGCCTCTCTTGGCTTAGCTCATTTTTCTCTTGAAATGTATTTTAATAAAGCTTTGCTCTGCTTTCCTTTGCTTCACTTATCTATAATTCTTTACTGCGTGGGTGGAAAGAAACAAGCTTCTCTTCTCCCTGGGTACAGTAACAAAAATGCCAGCATTTCTGGATGATGGTGAATTGCTGTCTCAAGGGCTACCTTATGTGTTCCTAGAATGGTCAAGGAGTTTTATGGGTGCACAAGAAGAGGCAAAGTAAAAGGGGAGCTGGCCATGAGTCTCCTTAGGGTTGGCATGTGGAAGCATATCTCCTGGGATCCAGTTTGTTCTGCAATAATTATGTCCAACACAGTCAAAGGGGTAATTCATAAGACATCTGATGGAAAACTGCTGTCCAGAATTGTAGCCCAATTGCATGTATACATATGTCTGAGGGCTGAATCAGTTTCTTTCAAGTCAGAGCAAGACAGGATAGTTAATAAGAAGTTAGGTCATCAGGAAAGTCCTCGGTAGCCATAATGACCTTATAAAAATAAGAAAGGGGTAGTGAGCAAAAAAGCCAAGTCAACCTGATGCTAGCAGGGTTCCCACACTCCCTAGGCTTCACAGCCCCCCTTCCCCTCCGGTGTTGAAAAGATTTATGCCCCTAGGAAGTAAAGCTTGCAGGAATTCTTCTAGATTGAATTAAGATTAACATACAATTTCTAAAATCTGTACTCCAGCATGAAAATAAATCACATATAAGGAGTAGTTTTTGTCTTAGCTGTGGGCATTTCAATTTTAGGTGCTGCCTCTCATTAGAGAGCTTTGTATTTCCTTTCAATAAAATTCATTGCTTAACCTTTCCACTAGGGTCCACGTCCTCATTCTTCACCTGTGTGAGACCACGAATGCTGAACACACACTGAGATTCCTACGTCAAGGGTTCTGGCGATTAATCAAATGAACAAGGTATGGATGTAGACACAAGAAAACAGTGATTGATTCAGGTAGGAGGGAAATAAGTAAGAAAAAAAAAAAAGAAATAAAATTGTTAAATCTTGAGAAGGACACCATCATTTTAATAAAATGATAAGTAGACTTTGTGTATATTAAGGTCCTCCAGAAAAGTGACAGGATCTAGAAGGTGGTGAGCAAATGGAAGATCAAATTTAAAACAAACAAACAAAAACTACAAAAATGTTTATTCTAGGATGGCCAGTTATGCCAAATAATCCCATGAGACTAGCATAATACAGAAGCAAGAGAGTAAAAATATCCTCCAGGCATATATGACCTTGAACAATGTAAATCCCTGGATCAAAAGGTGTATCTAAGACCAGAGAGACCAATTTGCAATAATATTATTCTTCCTAAGATATCTGCACAGTTCTAGAGGAAAGGAAGAGGTCCCCATGACTGAGGTTGTACTTCTCACATTCCTGGAAGAGCAAAGGTTCATTTAGATTTAATTTGACTTTACAAAAAGGTAAAATGGGAGAAGCTGGGATGGCTCAGCAGGTTAAGTGCTTGCTTTGCAGCCTCAGAGCTGGAGGATTGACTCCCAGCCCCGGCCCAGGCGGACCCATATGCTGAACTGGGGTGTGCGCCCTCAGCTCAGTTCTTGTCAGGGACTATGCTCCAGTTCCTGCCCTGTGCAGACCAGCGCCCACCTGCTGAGTGAAACTATATGGAAAAGTAATGCTGTCAACTATGGAGACTGCTCTAGGCCCTCCCCCTTCTCTCTGTCTCTCTCTCTGTCTGTCTCTTTCTGTCAAAAAAATAATAAAAATAATAAAAAATAAAAATAAAATAAAAAAGTAAAATGTTATTTCTAGAGTACACAGTTTCTGGATTCCGGTTTGTACTCTTTATTATGTTAACAGTTTCAACATACTAAGATTTTACTTTAAGAATGTATTTATTTGCATTAATATATTTAAACACTGCCAGAAAGTTATGAAGTATAAGTAGGTAACACTGTAACATTTTACATATAATTAAAAGGAGGAATAGAAAAGTTAGCTAACTTGTCTATTATAATACAAATTATTGTATAGAATAGTTTTTCATGTATGCATGATTGTCATTTTATGCTACATTTAGTTTTTCATAATTAAATATGAATTATTTTTATTTAAACACTAAGACAGGATCATAATTAAGAATACATTGATATGCTTCTATACCTCTATTTTATTTCCACAAGAGAATTTGAAGGAGTATTTACAAAATTAATTGTAGATACTTTAATGTATGTGGTTCACTGGGTGTTTCCATCTCTCTCTCTCTCTCTCTCTCTCTCTCTCTCTCTCTCTCTCTCTCTGTCACTCACACACACACACACACACACACACACACTCACACACAACTTAAAGTATTTGTTTTTCTAGATAAAAAATGTCCATTACACCAAGAAAAGAGGTTCACAGCAAAAAGAAGATAGGAAAAATGTTGTCAATATTTCAGAATATATATCTTAAACACTGTGTTCCAGGTATAGCATTAATTAAGAAAGAAAAAGAGAACAAGTAAAAGAAGGTCAGAAGGGTGGGTGTGAACGAGAGAGAGGGGAGGGATTGAGGGAGGAAGGAAGAGATTAAGATAGATGACAGGAAGGAAGGAAGGAATAAGAGGGAGGAAAGGAAGGAGGGAGTGAGGAAATGAAGAAGAAAAGTGTGTTATGATACAAATCTTATCCTTTCTTCATCCTTATCACTTTTCTGCTGAGCTAAAGAAGAAATTATTTGAGAAAAGCAAGAGAATCAAGCACCATGGTAGTCTGGCTCATGCTGTTAGGATGTGTTGTGCTGCCACAGCGTAGGAGGATAGGAGAGAGTGTGAGGCTGTATGTAGAAGGAACAGAGAGCTTCATAAAGCTGCTCAGTTTCTGGAAGTCACAAATTGGCCATAACCAACAGCCAGAGATTTGGCTGTGTGCATAATAGTAATGAATATACTCATACACTGTGAGTGCGCTGAACTAGGGGATGCCTCAATGCCTGCCTCAGAACAAATATTATAAACTAGGTAGACAATGAAGACATAAAAATTGTTAAAGATTTTGCTTACTTTGATTTAGTCACCAATTCAAATACAGACCATAGCCAACAAACCAAGAAAAGGCTAAAACTCAGAGGGCAGTAGTGGAAGAATTAGAAAAGCTTATCAAAACCAAAGATGTGTTATTAGAGAGCATGGCTAAAATTGTTCACACTCTTTATTCCTAATTGCTATGTTTAGATATGAAAGTTGAACAGTGAAGAAGGCTGATAGGAAAATAAAGTGATTCATTTGAAATGCAGAATATGTTGTAGGAGAGCTCTACAGATTCCCTGAAAGCAGAAAGATGAGTAAGTGGATTCTAAAGAAAATGAAGTCTGAAATATCACTGGAGGCAAAAATAACAAAATTGAAGATATCCTATTTGGGGCACCTCATGAGAAGACAGAGTTATTTTTGGAAAAAAATATAATGCTGGGGGAAATAGAAGTCAGCACAAAAAGAGGACAACCATATATGAGATGAATTAATTCCATGAAGGAAGCCATAGGTATGAGTCTACTGGAGCTGAGCAGGGCTGTGGAGGACAGGACATCACAAACATTACTCACCATAGTGTTGTCAAGAGTCAGAGCAGATTCAACAACATGTAACACACATCACAGATGGATCTCAGGTCAGAAATCTCCCTCAATCACATGATACTCAGATTCAAGAAGCATATTAGTGGTTCTTAGATTAGATTCACTCTAGCAAGTAATATTGCTACACAGAAGCCTTAGTAATCACCCTCATATGCAAAAACACTTCCTAATTGTATCGAAGTAAGAATATAGTCATGACTTTACGCATGCCTCAAAGTAGAATACAGAATAAAAGTTTTATTCATTAATAATGGAATCTGCATTAACATACAATTAAATACATAATATACATTGTATTTAATTTTAGGAAAATGTAAATGTGTGAAATGTGCAATTTTTATAAATAAAGGGATGTTAAATCTGAAAAGGGAAGCAATTTTTAATTAAATCTAATCTACTCATCTGAGTGATTCAGAAAAGTAAATTGAATGACTTAGTCAATTTTATCACAATTAATTTTATACGGCCAATATTACTTTGATACCAAAATAAAGACAGTAGAAAATATATCTCATGAATTTAGATGGAAAAATCCTTAAAAATATTTTATCAATTGAATCCAACAATGTATAAAAAGAATAATAGAACATGACCAAGTGTGAGTTACTTATAATATTCAAGACTGATTTAATAATTTGAGAAGCAGTAAATATAATCCACTAAATTAAAATTCGTTCATTACAAATATCTTCAAAAAAACTGGAATGAAGAAAGTACTTTCTCTATTGCACAAAGAGTATATACAAACAACCTATAGGTAACACCATACATAATGTGCAACCTAGGCATTCCATATATCCCAGAGAAATAAAATTTTATATTCAGACAAAAATTTGTACATGAGTATTCATAGCAGCCTTATCCATAATAGCCAAAATTTTAATGTGTGAATGGTTAAACACACTGTGATATAGTCATACAATAAAATAGGACTCAACAATAAAAATGAACAATCTGTTATAGAAGCAAAAACTTAGGTGAACTTCAAGGACATTTGTTGAATACATAAAAGTCAGTCTCAAAAGGACATATATTACATGACTGCATGTAACACTCATTAAATAACACAATCATAGAAATGAAAAGCAGACTAGTGGTTATCAGAACTTAGAGATGTACAGAGGTGGGGTGGTTCTGACTATAAAAGGGTAGTAGGGCCAAGTCTTACAGTATAACAGTTCTATATTTTTATTATAGCAGTAGTTACAGTGATAAAGTTGCAAAGAATTATTCATACAACACATAAATAGAATGTGTTAACTGTTGAATTCTGAATAATTTTTATACCAAAGTCAATTGACTGGTTTTGATAGTGCACTATAATTATGCAAGATGCTACCACTGAAAGAGGCTGAGTGAAGAATACATAGAGTTTCTCTTAAATTTCTTTATACATTTTTATGAATATCTAATTCATTCAAATAAATTTTTAAATCAAATTTAGGTAATACAAATATAATACAAACTTCAAATATTTACCTTCACATACCCGTTTGGTCATTGTAAAATATATTAAAAACATGCTTCAGATTATAAATAAATACAGTGTCATACCTTCTATAGACATTCCAATACTTGTAAACGTTTCTCAACTGATGACAGCCTCCACATGCAATAAGCATCAATAGAAGGATTCGTTTGTTCAACAATGAGCTTCATTACAGATTTAGAGTTTGAGTTTTTTATTAAAAATTTTGCTTTGTCTCAGTCCTAAAGAGAATTGTTCAGAAAGTAGGAAAGGATTATAATTTCAGAGCATGCTTTTTAGTGTGTGTGTGTGTGTGTGTGAAGGGGAGATGAAAGTCAATGAATATAGAATGGGTATTGCTATAATTAAAAATATAATGCTAATAGTAGCAATGTATAAATATTTTTCAGAAAAATTTTTAATGAAATCTAATGTGTGAGAAATGTTCAGTCGTATTTTTATCGGCTTTTGTACATTACAAAATGAATGCTTGGAGATGACCCAGTAACTAAAATATTTTCTTCTTTTAAAATAACAAACATCACATGCAACATATTTCCTCTGTTTTTTTTTGGTTTTTTTGGTGCATCGTGTTTTGATAGCACTGAAAAAAATTTAACCATTTACCATAAAATATTTTAATTAAACAAATTTTGTCTCTAAATAATGTACAAGGAGTAAACTGATTATTTTATATTAAATACCAACATGAGTACAGATATAGACATGTATACTCAGTCATTAATTCTCTATTGTCCTATAAGTATGTCTATCTAAGTTACCCTAGCTTCTTAAGCATTATTGAACAGTTTAATAACATGTCATACAAAAATAAATGTACTCATAGAGAAAATATCAGAGGAATGTAAAAAAATGTATGAGATGTAAAGAAAGACACTATTGTTTCCATAGTAACAGCACGTTTAAACCATTGCTGTAGCACCATGGTAACTGAGGAATAGAGAACATGAAGTATACATAAAAAATATAAATTTACACAATTAGATTCATATTGGTAAAGTTGGCGTTTGACTATGAAAAGCAAACCTTTTCTAATTTAGTTTGGGATCAGGACCTGACTTGGTTTTTTTAATAAACTGGTTTATAAAGAATTAGAGAGGTCTGTTCTTTCCATTTTTTTTAATTGCTAAATTTATTGGGGGTAACACTGGTAGACAATATAGTTCCCAGGTGTACAACTCTGCATTATATCATCTATGTATTGCATTATGTGCTCACCACCCAAAATCAGCTCTCCTTCCATCACCATATATTTGGTGCCCACTCACAACTCCTCCTCCCACTCTCCCTTCACCCTCCCCCCTTACCCTCAGGTAGCCACTTTATTATCTTAGTTCATTGTTGAAATATGCTTGGCTAGTCTCTCTTCAGGTTGTTATGAAGAGTTAAAAAAAAAAAAGCAACATGAGAAATATATTGTAAAGAGCTATACAAATTTGTCATTATAATTCTTCCAAATATTGGTAATAAAATTCTGACAGTCCTGGTTAATAACACCAGTAGTTTTCATAAATAAGTATGCATAAAAGTGTTATTTTGTTCATTTTATTTTGCACAGGAAGCATATTTAAAGTTTGGTTTTTTTTCAAAATATTTAACTTCAAGTTTCTCTTTTCACACCAAAAATGAATACATAGTTTATGTGAGGAATGCAGAGTAAAAAAATAGAATAAGCATATAATGTTACACATTTTTTTAGGTTAGAAAAAAATTAATTAAATTTTATGGCCCACACTGTGAGAGATAATTTCTTAGCCTTTTATTTGCAGATCTGATCTGATGAAATATATTTCTTCACACAACAATTAAATTTAAGTAAACAAACAAACAAAAATACATTTTGGCCATTGCTTTATGTCTCTAGATTTGAAAAATTATTTTTTTTTTTTTTTTTTTTTTTTT
>PVKE010047847.1:0-11785 GCA_004027555.1 Craseonycteris thonglongyai | reverse complement strand
GTTGCACATCATTGGTTTTTCCACATAGTTTCATTCCACAGGTGGGAGGGGCTGCACAGGGCAGGAACTGGGCCGGGGTCTCACCCTGGTGAGAACTGAACTGGGGACACTCCCCAGTTCGGCATATGGGTCCGCACGGGCCAGGGCCGGGATTGGAGCCTCGGTCCCCCAGGGCTACAAAGTGAGTGCTTATCCCACTGAGCCATCCCAGCTTCCTGTCCATGAATTTTTGTTTTTTTGTTACTTTCAGTTTTATATTCCACCTAAGTAGGGCATATGTTTCTTGATTCTTTCAGTCTGACCTATTTCTCTTAATATGATGATCTCAAGGTCTATCGATGTTGTCACAAATGGCTGTATTTCACCTTTTCTTATTGCTGAGTAGTATTCCATTGTGTAAATGTACCATGACTTCTTTATCCAGTCATCTATCAAAGGACACTTCAGTTATTTCCATGACTTGGCCACTATGAACAGTACTGCAATGAACATTGGAGTGAATAAGTTTTAAATACAGAGGTTTTGTTGTTGATGTTTAAATTAGAAATAATTTTCAATTTACAGGGAAAAAAAAAAGAATCATACAAACAACACATGCGTACCCCTTACTTGAATTCACTTATCATCAACATTTTGTTCCATTTGCTCTCTATTTATATAAACATATATTTCTCAAGAATCATTTGTAAGTTGCATATATCATGTGCTTTTACTCCTAAAATACTTCAGTGTGTATTTCCCCCAAAAAAATGACATATTCTTACATAACCACAGTACAGTTATAACTTAAAGAAGTTTAACATTGGTACAATAATTTTATCTGATGTACTATCTATATTTTTATTTTGTCAATTGGCCATTTGGCTAATTTTTTAATGTCCTTTATAGCATTTTTCCATCCAGCATAGAATCCAGTCTAGGATCACATTTAGTTGTCATGTTATTAATACTCTGTAATCTGGAACAGAATTTTTTATGACATTGACATTTTTTAAAGATTTATTTTATTTTTTGACAGAGAGAGAGAGAGAGAGAGAGAGAGAGAGAGAGAAAGACTGAGAGAAGGGTGAGGGCCCAGAGCAGTCTCCATAATTGTACATCATCAGTGTCAACATAGTTTCATTCCACAGATGGATGTGGGGCCTCTTAGGGCAGGAACTGAACTGGGGGCCTCCCACATGGGAAGCATGCCCCAGTTCAGCATATGGGTCCATTTGGCCTGGGGCCGTGGCCGGGGCTCGATCTTGCATCAGGGTAATGTACCAGCTCACACAGCACTATCTGTGAAGAAGATTTTAGCCAATAAACATATAACTCTATTGAAACACCCAGCCTACTCACCTGATCTGGCCCCCAATAATTTCTTTATTTACCTGAAGATAAAGGAAATGTTGAAAGGAAGATATTTTGATGACATTCAGGACATCAAGGGTAATAGGATGGCCATTCTATAAAAAGAGTTCCAGAATTGCTTTGAAGGGTGGACTAGGCACTGGCATTTGTGCACAGCTTCCCAAGGGGAGTACTTCCAAGGTGATCATAGTGATATTCAGCAATCGGGTACGTAGCACTTTTTCTAAAATGAGTTTTCAAACTTAATTGTCAGACCTATGTCTTCTTAGTCAATTGACTATTTTCTTTATGTAGTACCCCTATTTGTCCCTGATAATTTTCTTTGCTCTAAGTATATTTTATCTGATATTAACATAGCCTCTGCAGTTTTCTTTTGATTAGTATTTGCATGATATTTCTTGTTCCATCCTTTTACTTTTAAGCTACCTACGGTAGATCACTATATTTGAGGTAAGCTTTATAGATAGCATATAGTTAGATTTTTGTTTTAATCCCAGGGAAGCTGGGATGGCTCAGCGGGTTGAGCGCTCACTTTGCCCCCCAGTTCAGTTCTTGACGGGGCCTATAAGGGCGGCTCCCGGCCCAGTTCCTGCCCTGCGCAGCCCCGTGCCCACCTATGGAGTGAAACTATATGGAAAACTAATGCTGTCAACTATGGAGACTGCTCTGAGCCCTCCCCCTTCTCTCTGTCTCTCTCTCTGTCAAAAAATTATAAAAATAAATCTTTAAAAATCCTTTTGACAATCTCTATCTTAATTGATGTGTTTAGACTATTGGCATTTAATGTAATTATTGATATGTTCTCACTTAGATCTACCATTTTATTAGTTTTCTCTTCTTTCCCTCTGTATTTTTTTTTTGCTCCTTTATTTCCCCCTTTCTGCCTTCTTTTGAATTATTTGAATACTTTTTAGAATCCAATTTTAATTTCTTTATTGTGATTTTCACTATATCTTTGTATAGTTTTCTCAGTGTTGCTGAAAGAATTGCAAAATACATAGTTCACTTTTCATAGTCTATATAGAAGCTATATTTTACCACTTACATTGGTAATCACCTTTTCATCCCATAATTGTCTTTATATATATACATTAAAAATCCCATCAGAAAATGTAACTTTTGCTTTCGACCATCAGAAGTATTTTAAAGAACTAAAGAGGGGAGAATAGTCTGCTATATGTTCTCAGGTATTTGCTATTTTTATTGTTCTTCTCTCATTCCTTGTGTTCCAAGCTTCCTTTTGCTATCATTTCCCATCTGTCTGAAGAACTTCCTTTAGAATTCTTTTAGCGTAGGTCTGCTGACTATGAATTCTCTTAGTTTTACTTCATAGGAGAATGTCTTTATTTCACCCTTATTCTTGAAGGATATTTTCACTAAATATAGAATTCTCGGTGATGCGTTTTTTCTTTCAGCAAATTAAAAATGTATCACTTCTTTTGACCTCCATGGTTTCTCATGAAAAATCGATGGTCATTAAAATCATTATTCCCCTATATTTAATACGTTATTTTTCTTTCATTGTTGTCAAGGATTTCTATGTGACTTCAGTTTTCAGAAATTTGATTATGATGTATCTGGGTATAGGGTTCTTTGGGGTTATCCTGTTTTGGGTTTGACTCTGCTTCTGGATCTATAGTTTTGTGCTTTTCACCACACTTGGAGAGTTTTGAGCCAATACTTCTTCAAATATGTTTTGGCCCTGTATTCTTTCTCCTCTTCCCTAGGAATCCAATGATACATGTGTTAGCCCTTTTGTTGTTCCAAGTACCTAAAACATTGTTCTTTTATTTCACTCTTTTTTTTCTCTTGTTGTTCAGATTGGATAATTTCTATTGACCTACCATCAGACACACTGACTCTTTACTCTGTCATCTCTTTTCTGCTATTGTGTCCATCAGTGAGGTTTTTTTTCATTTCAGTTATTATATTTTTCAATTCTAAACTTTTCATTTGGTTACTTTTTTAAAAAATAAAGATTTCTTTTATTGTTTTTGACAGAGACAGAGAGAGAGACAGAGAGAAGGGGGAGGGCCCAGAGCAGTCTCCATAGTTGTAGGGCATCAGTTTTCAACATGGTTTCCTTCCACACAGGTGGGCGGGGCCTACACAGGGCAGGAACTGGGTTGAGGACCTCCCGCATGGGAAGCACACCCCAGTTCAGCATATGGGTCCACACGGGCCGAGGCTGGAATTTGATCCTCAGTCCCCAGAGCTGCAAAGCAAGCACTTAACTAGCTGAGCCATCCCGGCTTTCTGTTATTTGGTTACTCTTGATATCTTCTACTTCTTTGCCAATATTTTCTATTTTGAGTTTTGTTTCAAGACTGTTCACAAGTTACTCATTAGACCATGTTTAAATAAGAGCTGCTTTAATTTTTGTCTAATAATTACAACATCTGTGCCATCTTGTGTTTTGCATCTGTTTCATCATTTCCTATACGAGTTGAGATTTTCATGCTTTGTGTTGTCAAGTAATTTTGGATACTACACTGGATGTTGTGACTATTATGTTATGAGATCCTGGATGTTGTGTAAACCCTATGGGCAATGTTTATATTTATTTTAGTAAGTTATCTGTATGTCTCAGTTCAGACCACAGATTCCAACTGCTTTCTATTAGGTGCCATTATTATTTGTCCCACATGCATGCCAGTCGGTGGTCAGTCTGAGACTTAGAAGGAATTGTATCCACAGCTCTATTCTTAGTCTGTGTATGCTAATTATAATCAGGTCCATACATGTACAAATAGAAGATGACCCCAGTATATCATAGACAGCTTTATGGGGTTGCATTCCTGAGCAACATTTCCTTCACTGTCTCCAGGTACTTTCTACTTTCCTGGAGCTCTCCTTTCATTCCTCCGGCCAGAAACCAGCCACCTCTATGTGCTGCCTCTGAGGCCAAGTCACAGGAGGACAGAAAGAGAGAGAGAACATAAAGCAATAGTGCTTAGCTCTGCCCTTTTGGGGATGTAGCTTCACCCAATAAAGAGGAATTCCCCACTTTCCGCTGAAAATTTTTTTAATTTATTTTACTGTTTCAGAGAAGGTGAGAGAGAAGGGGGAGGGCCCAGAGCAGTCTCCATAGTTGTACATCATTAGTTGTGACATGATTTCATTCCACACAGATGGATGTGGGCCATGCTGGGCAGGAACTGAACTGGAGACCTCCCTCATGGGAGGTGAGAACCTTCACCACTGAGCCATCCTGGTGGCTACCAGTTGTGCCACAGTTCAGCACATGAGTTTGCATGGTCTGGGGCTGAGAATTGAACCTCAGACCTCATGATTGTGAGGCAAGCGCTCAACTGCTGAGCTATCCTGGCATCCCCTTCCCTCGGATTTTTTTTTTAAGATTTCTTTTGATTGTTTTTTTGACAGAGAGATAGAGACAGAGAAACAGAGAGAAGGGGGAGGGCCCAGAACAGTATCCACAGTTGCACATCATTGGTTTTTCCACATAGTTTCATTCTACAGGTGGGCACGGGGCTGCACAGGGCAGGAACTGGGCCGGGGTCTCACCCCGGTGAGAACTGAACTGGGGGCACTCCCCAGTTCAGCATATGGGTCCACACGGCCAGGGCCGGGATTCAATCCTCAGTCCCCGGGGCTGCAAAGCGAGCGCCCAACCCACTGAGCCATCCCAGCTTCCCCACTTTTTTTATTTTAAACAGTCACCATTTGATCACACCTTGTAATTTACCATACTTCTTACAAAGAATAATACAAAGTTAAAATTTTTAGATACGTTTCTTCTTATGTGATTCAATGGGATGGATATTTAGTCAGGTGTAATTACAATGTATCCTTACAATGTATCCTTTATCACAGGGGTGTCAAACTGGCAGCCCACAGGCCGCATGCGGCCCCTGAGGTAATTTTTTGTGGCCCACGATGCTCTGAAATAAAATGAAAATAGAAAAAATTGTTATGAAGAAAACAGCACTTAGGGGAGATGGAGGCAATACCGTACACACAATTCCCTCGTTAACCCTTTAACTACTGAGGACGAGTATACACGTGGCCCAGTGCCTTTCCTGGGGGCCTGTGGGCGCGTGTAAACGCGCTGACTCAGTTCCCGCGACGTTTGTAAATGTGATATGGCCCGCGTGAATCTTGCCTGTTGCACCAAATGGCCCATGTTTTAATTGAGTTTGACACCCCTGCTTTATATTAACAGTATTTGAAAGGTTTGTACAGAAAATTTCACTGTGACTCAATTCTTAAATTACTTCATGCTATGCCTTTATTTCTAACATGTATGTGAATCATGGGGTTGATTGTTGCTGCCTCAAATATCTGAGACCCTTGAATGTTAGGTGTGATTCTTTCATATCTTCATTTCCATGGAAGGTTGAGCACACTGTATGAAGAAAATGTATGAAGGTACAGTTGGTAGTTGATTTAGAATGTTAATGTAAGTAACCATCAAGTTGCTGGGACATTCTGAATTGCAACTAGTTTTACCAGTTGCTCTTTAAGGAAAAAAGGTGATAGTTTATTAAAATTCTGATGTATCTTCATTGTGGCCATAGATAGAAGTTATGAATATTACTTGATGTGATTCAAACAAGTCTTCAGAGATACCTGAGAAAATCGCAGAAAACTCATCCCTAACTGCATAAAATCATTGTACATCCACATTTTCTAAATACTTAGCCTCTGTCCTGAAAATCACAGGAAGACGAGCCCTCAGGTCATTATTCGAAAGAATAGGAATGATTCTTGAATGCTTGTCATGTGTATTTTGACCAATGATCATACAATAAGTTTGCAATGCTATTTACTCCAGGGGTGTCCAATCTTTTGGCTTCCCTGGGCCACTTTGGAAGAAGAAGAATTGTTTTGGGCCATGCATAAAATACAATAACACTAAACAATAGCTGATGAGCTAAAAATAAATTGCAAAAAAAATCTCATAATGTTTTAAGAAAGTTTACAAATTTGTGTTGGGCCGCATTCAAAGCTATCCTGGGCCACATGCAGGACAAGCTTGATTTACACTGTGTGTGAACTTAATATATTTTCATTAATAAAGCTAAATATATTTCAATGTGTTTAAAAAAATGGAGAACTTGACACCAATTAGGTGGTACTTCAAATTTCAGTGTTCTTCCCTGAGCTTCATGATATTTACTTTTCAGAGATCTCAAATAGCCACACCATGCATTTTGTCCAGGTTGTATAGCTATGTTCAGTGGAAGAAAATTAAGTTGATGCAGATGTACTCCTTCTTATCTGGAACTAGAACCTTTCTCTGTAGTTTCCATTTGCATTATAAACGAGGTAGTTATCATTAAAAATATAGGACCCAGATTGGAATTTTATAAATTCCTTGATATTATCACAGAAAGAGCCCTGGTGAAAATAATGTTGCCCATGGGCAAGATGCTGTGGGTCTGAGCTCAGTGGTCTTTGGTTTTTGTAGGCACCATGGCTAAGGAAACAGCCCCAGCAGTTCTGGAGCGGTACCAAGGGTCCCTGTACTCCCTCTTTCCTGACCACCATGTGGAAAAGTACTTTGACCATGTGGACATCTCCAATGGTTTGGATTGGTCCCTGGACCACAAAATATTCTATTACATCGACAGCCTGTCCTACTCTGTGGATGCCTTTGACTATGACCTGCAAACAGGAAAGATCTGTATGTACTTTTTCACTATTTTTCTTAATACTGCTCACATTTTTTTTCATATGTATGTCATTAGTAAGCTGCCTCTCCATAAAGTCGTGTGAAAAGATCCTTACTTTGTCCACTAGAGAGCTGTTCAATGTTATTACTCCAGTACAGTAATGATTACACAGACTTAACTCTGCTGCCAGTCAAGACATGGCTCTCAACACAACTAAATGTGGCCACAGTTGGCATTGCATGGATAGATCCTTAATCCTCTTTCTTACCATCATCACTAGAAAGAGACTCACTGTAAAATGGCTCCTGTTCTACCAGGAGGTCCCAAAAGACAAATAATATACAGAAAAATTGAATTTAAAAAAAAACACAGAAAATTAGACTTTGGAGTTGATATTTCTTAATTGTACTTCAGTTAATTAACTACAGTTAAGTGCTCAGAGACAAATTAGCAACCTTTCAAAATGGAAAAGTAAAAAAATGTAGTTACAGGTTGTTCAACTCCATCAATGGTCTCTAAATGAGCCATAGTTGGAAACTGGGAGAGAAGGAATTATTGAGAAGTTAGAAGGGAGCACTTGAAACTTCCAAACCACAAAAGCAAAACCAATAATAAACATGACTTGAAAAAAAAATTACAAGACTCTTAGATTTAATCAAAGGCAAAGCATTACAGTAGAGATGTTTTCTTTGGAAATAGGTAGTGCTCTTTTTTATGACTGTTTTTACCTATCTTACTTATCATGGTTTTAACATTTTCTCTATCACACCTCGGTTCAATTACTTTTGACCTGGATTTTATAGTGTAAAGTTCTTCTGGATTTTGATGTTTGTGTTTTGTATACTATTATTTCCTCCTTTAAGGTCAGCCAGTTGGATTCAGAATATCCCTCCTTTCAGAAAGAAGCTCTTCTAATATTTACTTTTTTATGTAATTATTTTTTTCAATTATAGTTGACATTTAATATTATTTTATATTAGTTTCAGGTGTACAGCATAGAGGTTAGACATTTATATAATTTATGAAGTGATCCCCTGATTTACTTTTGATAAGGTAATTTTAGAGCATTTGATCAGGCAGAAACAATTCATATATCTTACTCATTTTTGTGCATTAATTGGTCATATGGCACCATTGAGTTGCCTTCTACATCTTAGAATTAAGATAACGTTTTTGTAAGTAAAACAGCCAAGACTGAAATGTATCTGAAGTGGGCATGCAAGGCTTCAGTTCAGATCAGCCTCAGAAAGATCTATTGGTGTTTCGTTAAGAATTTTGCATTTTCTTTTTTCTCTTCTGAAAGCTTAGACAGACATGTCTATACCCAAACTAAACGGAGAGAATCCACCCCAGATCACATTGATGAGGGTTGCCCAGTCATGTTTCTCGACATTGTTCTGAGTTCAGAATACTTCTGAACCATCAAGTCTATGGTGCCCACATGCCAGGCCCTGGATAAGCAAAAGTAATCAGTGTTTATAATCAGCTTGATTCCTCATTGTTTAATGCTCAGTATTGAGTGGCCTATTGTTTGTGTGTGTGTGTGTGTGTGTGTGTGTGTGTGTGTGTGTGTGTGTGTGTTTAACCACAGTCAACCGCAGAAGTGTTTACAAACTGGAGAAAGAAGAACAAATCCCAGATGGAATGTGTGTCGATGCCGAGGGAAAACTCTGGGTGGCCTGTTACAATGGAGGAAGAGTGATTCGTTTAGATCCTGAAGCAGGTAGGCCCACAGCACAATGAAAAAATCTCTCCCATGTCTAGAAAACGTCAGATACCAGGGACTAGAGAAACTTCATTACTAATAAAGTTAGACAGTGATATATTTAAAGGTCTCAATAGGATGATTTTGGAAATAAAGGCCCAAGTTATAGCCCCAAATTTATAGTCAGAACTTCTTTTCCTGTGGAGGTAGATAAGCCTTTTTGCTCAAAATAAATAAATTGTCAAGAAAGATAAGTTAAATACATGAATGAAGTGTGACCTCCATCATGTTCTTTGAACTTCCCTATTAATCTGGAAAGGGTCCCCAAAGTTTTTGTAGGTTGGAAGTTGGCTAGAAGCAGACTTTAAATGAAATATTTGGTGACCTAGGGAAAAGACTTCAAAGTGTGAAGTTGCCTGTTGATAAAACAACCTCATGCTGCTTTGGAGGGAAAGATTACTCTGAAATGTATGTGACCTGTGCCCAAGATCAGACGGACCCTGAAGGCCTTTTGCGACAACCTGAAGCTGGTGGAATTTTCAAGGTGATCTGGCTATTTCTTTTGCGGGTGATGTGGAGATCCTCGGTTAACTCAGTGATATGTATTTTTTCATACTTTCTAAGTGTAATTCCATTTAACATTTTAAGCTCCTCATGCTAGGTTTAAATACTTTTTTTTAGCCTTCTTTGTACAGTACTTTAAAATTGTTGGTTTTTGTTTTGTTTTGTTTTTTTTCTGCTTCAGTAGTGCTTGCTGAAATTCTATAAATCAGAATGGGCTTAGAAACCAATAGTTGAAACATGTTTATAAGATTAGTTGATTGTTTTGATCTCATAAGAATATTTTCAGGCTTCTAAGTTTTTTGTAACAAAGCAAACACTAATAAAAATTATAGAACTTTTGAGCTGAAAACAAATGTAAATATCATCTGGCTCAAACACCTTTCCTTTTTAAAAAAAGATTTATCTTATTGTTTTTAACCGAGGTAGAGAGAGACAGAGACAGAGAGAAGAGGAGGCTCAGAGCAGCCCCCACAGTTGTACATCATCAGCTTTCAACACAGTTTTATTGCACACAGGTGGGTGGGGGCTGCACATGGTGGGAACTGAGCTGGGAGCCTCTTGCATGGGAGGCATGCCCCCAAAAGCTGGGGGCCAAACCAGGGGCCTCCCACATGGGAAGCTTGCCTTGGAGAGAACCAAACTGGGGGCCACACCCCAGTTCAGCATATGGGTGTGCATAGGCTGGGGCCAGGACCTGATCCTCAGACCCTGGTACTGCAAAGCAAGCGTTCAACCCACTGAGCCATCCTGGCATCCCCCAAACCCCTTTCTTAACAGCAGAAAAGATAATAGAAATAAACTCAGTTTTAAATCCAAGTTAGTTGTAAATTATTGCTATAGATTATTGTCTATATGAAAAATTGGGTTAGACCATAAGTACCTATTCAAATAATTCCTTTTCATAATAGAAAATAAAACAAGAATAATAGGTGGCTAAACATATGATATGAATCATAAAAATGCTTTTGAAGAATACTTGTAGGAAAAGCTGGGATGGCTCAGTGATTAAGCACTCACTTTGCAGCCCTGGGGACCGAGGATCAAATCCTGGCCCCGGCCCGTGCGGAACCATATGCTGAACTGTAGTGTCCTTCCCATGCAGGAGGCCTCCAGTTTGGTTCTCACCCCCCAGTTCAGTCCCTGGCTCAAGGGGGTGTGCCTCCTATGTGGGAGGCCCCCAACCCAGTTCCTGCCCTGCACAGCCCCCGCCCACCTGTGTGGAATGAAACCATATTGAAAACTCATGACGTGCAACTATGCAGACTGCTCTGGACCCTCCCTATTCTCTCTGTCTCTCTCTGTCTTTCTCTGTCTGTCAAAAATCAATAAAATAAATCTTTTTAAAAAAGGATACTTGTAAATTACTTTTTCTTATAATGTCTCTCTTTTCTTTTTTTTTAACAGATAACTGGCCTAGGGGTCAAAGGAATTCCTCCCTATCCTTATGCAGGATAAGTGACAGGCCTTCTTTCCTCCTAGAGGAAACTTTGAAGACAACTAGAAAATTCTGGAGCTGAAATTTCAATCTAATTACAAAAAAAAAAAAAATTGAGGCAATGGTATTATAACAGGGCTAAATGTTTAAAAATTTTTTAAAAGTGGGATTTTTAACAAGGGGTGGTTACAGGTGGGTTTGATAACACAGCATAAGGCCTTTTTCAAAGGTACTACAGAAATGTCAAGAATTGTTTAACTAACAATTAGCTTCTTGTTTCTTCTCAAATTGCTGGTGGTGGTGGGAAGAGGGAAGGGATTGTATTTGTTCTTTATTCTGCATTCCATACTTACCAAGCCTGACAATTAAGTTTGAGATTCATCTTAGAAAAAGTGATACATACCTAATTGTTAAATATCACTGTGGTCACCTTTGAAGCACTGCCCTTGGGAAAGCTATGCACCAATGCCAGCACCTAGTCCACCCTTCAAAGCAAATTTGGAACTTTCTGGAATGACCATCAGAGCCATTGTCATATTACCCTTGTTGTCCTGAATGTCATCAAAATGTCTTCCTTTCAATATTTCCTTTATCTTCAGGTAAAGAAAAAAGTGGGGATGCCAGGATAGTTCAACAGGTTGAGCACTTGTCTTGCAACTGTGAAGTCCAGGGATTGAATTCCAGACCCAGCCATGCAAACCCCATATACTGAACTGTGAAACAACTAGTAACCATCAGGATGGCGGCAAAGGTTTTTGCCTACCATGCGGGAGGTCCCCAGTTTGATTCCCACCTCACATGACCCCACATCCCCCTGTGTGGAATGAAATTATGGCACAAGTAATGATGTACAACTATGGAGACTGCTCTGGGCCCTCTTCCCTTCTCTCTGTCTGTCTGCCTCTCTCTCTCTCTCTCTCTCTCTCTCTCTCTCTCTCTCTCTCTCTGTCAGTTTCTCTCAAAAATAACAAAATAAATTCTTTTTAAAAAGTCATTAGGGGCCAGGTCAGGTGAGTGAGGAGAGTGATCCAATACAGTTATTTGCTTACTGGCTAAAAACTCCCTCACAGACAGCGCCATGTGAGCTGGTGC
>PVKE010047846.1:0-11795 GCA_004027555.1 Craseonycteris thonglongyai | reverse complement strand
AGGTGGGAGTGGGGCTGCACAGGGCAGGAACTGGGCCAGGGTCTTCACCCTGGTAAGAACTGAACTGGGGGCACTCCCCAGTTCAGCATATGGGTTCACATTGGCCAGGACTGGGATTCGATCCTCGGCCCCCAGAGCTGCAAAGTGAGCACTTAACCCACTGAGCCATCCCAGCTTCCCTGAGGGTTTTTTTAAACATAACTTGGCTAGGAATTCAAAATTCTGTGAAGCATATACATGAAATTATATTTTTTCACTTGTGTGCAGCTGTATACACAAGCATGGTCCTGTCCACATGGTTCTGTGTGATACAAGAATATGGCAGAGACATTGGGGTATAATGTGGTCATTCTGGTACCTCCAGTTATTAAACAATCTTCCACAGGCTCAGAAATAAACCAGTGTTACACTACCTCTTGTGCTTGAGTGACCTTTAATGCATGAAGATTTTCATTTAATTGCTATGTATTAAATGTATATGGTCTTATACAGTGACCTTACATAGGGGGATTAATTAGTGAACTTTTCAATTTAGGTCCTATTTAATGTATCTTTTGTAAAATATAATTGTTTGACAACTTGAAAATTTTTTCTTTCGATCAGTAGTTATGTAAATGTGGAAAGTGAACAGCAAACCTGGATTTCAAAGAAAATCAATGGCTAGAAAATATGACTCAAATCTTTAAGCGTGTCTTTCAGTAGTAGGCAGTTATGACTGTACTGAAAGGTGATTCTTTTATTTTTTCTCAAAGATATAAATAGGCTAATAAAATAAAGTGAAAGGAGGAGTTTCATTAAAGTATTAGATAATTATTTGCTTATGATCCTTATTTGCCACTGCATAAACATACTACAAAAAACTTTGGTTATTCAGTATGGATGGATAATTATCGACAGCTGATAATTATCCAAGATAGAGGCATGTCTTTCATATGACTCTATGCTTTAATTAAAATTTAGTTAAATGTCTACAAGGTATTTTCACAGTCAACTTATAAAATGATAATAGCCTCAATTCAAAAATCCTAATTAAATACAGAATGTGATTCAATAAAACTCACTGATGGTTCATTAAGGGAAGAATTATCAGACTTGAATGAAAATATATAATATATATAATCCTAATGAGAGACTATTCTATCTTTTCCTCCCCTGTTACTAGACATTTACTAACCAAGAATTCAATCTTGAGAGGAATCAAAGAGGCTTTCCAGAGCACAAACCATTCCCCAAATATTGAACTAGGCAATTTAGGATTTCTAAAGACAATTTGAAGATAAAATACTTGCTAGTATTTCCTTGCAGACTAATTAAGGAGTAAAGCATTAGCTAAATATTAGAGAATGGTAACACTTATCCAAGAAATAAGACCCACTTTAAGCCCAATGTCTAAAAACTTACCTATATTTGCGAAGGTTTTCAAAGATTTTTCTCTTCATTTTTGCCATCTTTGTTATTCATTTGAGGTTGTGGTTGAAGTTATGGCATTTTATTATTATTATTTTTTTAGAATTTAAATAATATTGGGGAAGCCTGGCCTGTGTAGACTCATATGCTGAAGTGGGGTGTACTTCCTATGTGGGAGGCCCCTGGTTCAGCTCCAACCCGGAGCATGCTTCCTATGTGGGAGGCTTCCAACTCTCAGGGGCATTCATCCCCTGTGAAAGGCCCCCAGTTCAGTTCTCGCCCCTGATTCAGCCCCTGACTCGAGGGGGCATGCCTCCCATGCAGGAGGACCTCAGCCCAGTTTCTGCCCTGCACAACTCCGAGCCCACCTGTGTGGAATGAAACTATGTTGAAAACTAATGAAGTACTACTATGGTGACTGCTCTGGGCCCTCCCCCTTCTCTTTGTTCCTCTCTGTCTCTCTGTCCCTGTCAAAACAATGAAATAAACCTTTAAAAAATGAATGTAAATGCCTTTAATATTTTTGGTGTTTACAATTAGACATTTTAATGTGTATAATCTTTCCTAATATACAATGCCATTTTATATGCTTACACTCAATTTTAGCCATATAGGGCCTTAGAATATTTACCAAAGCCAAAAAAATTTACAAGAAAAAAAATTACAGAACAATATTTATAATACAAACACAAAAATTAATTAGAAAATTAAATCAACAATACTTATATAGAGATAATATATTATGACTAAGTGGGGTTTATCCTAGGAAAACAAGGTTGGATTAATGTTCAGAATCCATTAATGTAAATCACCACATGTGATTATCTCAATAGATGTAAAAAAAAAACATCTGACTAAATCCAAACTGTGTTTGTGATAAAACATTGTCAACAAAAATGGATTGAAAGGAAACTGCATAAAATTGGTAATGAGCTTCAGTGAAAACTTATGGCTGATGCAACATTTAATAGTAAAAGACAGAATGTTTTCCCTTTGATAAATAAACAAGGCAAGGATATCTGTTGTCATGCTTTTACTCAGAGTTAATATTGGGAATCCTAGACAATGCAATATGAAAATGATAAATGGAAGTATAAAGTTTGGGAAAGAGGAAGTAAAACTATTTGCATTTATAGATGATTGTCCATTTAGAGAATACTAACCACATTTTAAAATATCTATTATAAGTAATGAATAAATTTAGCCAGGTAACAAGATACAAGATTAACTGAAAAAATGAAAAAAAAGAATTCCAAGTGCTAGTATCCAACCTTTGGAAAATATAACTTATAATATCACTTTAAATAACATCAAAAGCCTAAAATACCCAACAGTTAAATATAAATAAAATTATGCTTACACATAAACTTATAAAATAATTTTGTAAGAAATCAAAATATACCCTACTAGGAAAATAGATCATGTTCATTACTTGGAAAACACATTATTACTAACTTGTTCATTCTCCACAAATTGATCTATAGATGCAATATACAGTATTTGCTGTCATATTCGTATTTCTAGAAGGCTTTAAAGGCTTAGAGTATGTAAAACTACTTTGAAAAAGACTTCAAGGATTTATAAGAATTTATTTAATGAAATATTAATATAGCCAGTATAGTATAGCTGCAAACATAAACATCTAAGTGAAGAGTACAAAACTGAAAGTCCACAAATAGACTCATACATTTATGGATACTTGACTTTTAACAAAGCTGCCAACATAATTAATTGAGGAAGAAGATAGTCTTTTCAAGTAACGGTGATGTGACTATAATATCTATATCTATACAAAGAAAATAAACACTGACCCTCTCTTCACACTCTATACAGAAACTAATTAAAAAATAGATTATATGCCTAAAAATGTGAGCCAGTATTTTTTATTATTATTATTTATTTTATTGTTTAACAAAGAGAGAGAGACAGAGTGACAGAGAGAAGAAGAAGGGCCCAGAGCGGTCCCCACAGCCACACATCATCAGTTTTGACATAGTTTCACTACACACAGGTAGATGCAGGGCCACGCAGGGCAGAAACTGAACCTGGGGATGGGAAGGTGGAGAACCTCCACATGAGAAGCACACATCCATTCAGCATATGGGTCCTCACAGGTCAGGGCCGGGACTGAATCCCTGGTCAGTAGATTGAGTGCAAGGTGAGTGTTCAACAATCTGACCCATCCTGGCAGCCCTGGGAGCCAGTGTTTTTAAGCTTATAGAACAACATTCCCCAACTTTTTGGCACCAGGAACTGGTTTCATGGAAGACAGTTTTTCCACTGGTACAGGGAGAGGGCTATTGTTTTGGGGTAATTCAAGCACTACATGTAGTTTGTCACTTACCACTCACGAGATTTTGATTTGAGTCTGCAAGCAATTGATTTATTATGGTCTCTGAGCAGTCAAACCTCTTTGCTAATGTTAATCTGTATTTACAACTGCTCCCCAGTGCTAGCATCACAGCTTCAACTCCACCTCAGATTATCTGGCATTAGATTCTCATAAAGAGCACGCAACCTAGATTCCTTACATGTGCAGTTCATAATATGGTTCATGTTCCCATGAGAATCCAATGCCACCATTGATCTGACAGAAGGCAAAGCTCCGGTGGTAATGCAAATGATGGGGAGCAGCTGTATATACAAATGAAGCTCTGCTCGCTTGCCCACCACTTAACTCCCGCTGTGCAGCCTGGTTCCTAACAGGCCATAGAATGGCCCAGGGGTTGGGGAACACTGTTCTAGAAAAATATATAAGAAAAATATTCACCATCATAAAATGTCAACAATTAGAACACGAAGTGTAGCCAAAAATAATTGATGAGTATGGTACATAAACATTAAATGTGTCTATTTTTCAGAGGACACCATTAAGAAAATGAAAAAAACAGAAATTGGGAAAACATATTGACACTACATAAATCTAACAAAAGATTTTTTTTCAGCTGCACAATGACCCCTTTTCTGTAATAAAAAACCTTTGAACAATTAATACTACCTTTGTGTCTTCTTCCTAGATATAGCACATTATTTTTCTTATATTTCTTATAATATGTATTACTCTGAAAAACTCCACCAATTTCTGTTATTCTGAGGTACTGTCATAACATAATATCAAAATATTTTATATACTGAATTTAGTGATGCCTTCCATATACATTTTTAGTGCTTTTTCCTGATAGATTCTAAGCTAGAGTTCTTATTTTACTTTCTTAATGATAAAAAACTGGTATGGATTCAGGTTATATGTACAAATAAAGCCTAAGATAAAAATAAAATCTTCAAAGAAATGAAGATGTCAAACTTTAAATTTTGGACGATTCTCTCTGTGCCTACGTAATTAAATAATATTTTCATTGTTTTCAAAATAATTTTCCTCTTACATTATTTTATTCCTGTTTCAGTGCATGATACAGTTCAGAGAATTAAATATGTGGAACATTATGCAGGAAAATATTCTTAGTTTAATTCCTGTACATAGTAAATTGAATACTAATTTATTATCTATTGACACTATGTTATACCATATAAAAGCAGTTATCGGTGGTATTAATAATGCCACACTGGGGAAGCCGGGATGGTTCAGTGGGTTAAGCGCTCACTTTGTAGCCCTGGGGATCGAGGATCAAATCCCGGCCCCCACCTGTGCAGACCCGTATGCTGAACTGAGGAGTGCCCCCAGTTCAGTTCTCACTGGGATGAGACCCCAGACCAGTTCCTACCCTGTGCAGCCCCTCACCCACCTGTGGAATAAAACTATGTGGAAAAACCGATGATGTGCAACTATGGAGACTGTTCTGGGCCCTCCCCCTTCTCTCTGTCTATGTCTCTGTCTCTCTGTCAAAAGCAATAAAAATAAATCTTAAAAAAAAATAATCCCACAGATTTTTCAAAGTTTAAATAAAATATAATGTATTATTGATTTGTGATGGAAAGTTAGACCCATAACTTTATGCTTAATTGGGCCATACATAAAGCATTTAGCTGAATGGAGCAAATGGGAGTTGAAATCTTAGACATGCTTCATTATGTAATATTCAATAGTTAATTTATGCCACTTATAGTAGATTAGCTTACAGAAAAATAGTGTTTTAGAAACTTATGTATTTACTTAAAGATGTATGTATAAATTTTTATTAAATATTATTTGTAATAGAGCAGAACTGGAAATTATTGTCCATCAATAAAATGTTTATGGAATAAATTATAGTCTACTTATGTGATAGAAAACAAGGTAATAAAAATGAATGAGAAAGACATATATACAATACCACAATAGAAACATAACCTTGGCATAGTCTTACATAAAGAACAAATAAGTTGCAATGTTATGCCTTATATGATATGATTTTATAAACAAATCATTTTATCTTTAAGTGCATATAAAAATCTGGTAGACTAAGAAAAAACTCTTAAACATTAAGAAGTTTTCAGATAGGACTCTAATTTTCAACATTAATATATTTATATATTCAAATTTTTAAAACAAGTATAACTTTATTTTATAATCAATTTTTTTAATCACCACATAGAACACAAAGGTTTGCTCACTCCTCATTCAAACTAACTTAAAGTTGCATACATTAAATGTTCTGCAATAAACCATAATTTTATTTCTGTGTTTTCTAAGATTATGAAAAATAAAACAGTATTCTTGACATTGTGTTGATAAAGGAGTCATGATTAAAAACAAGCATTTTAATATATGAGGGCTGTTTGGAAAAAAATCCAGCCATAAATGCCTCTATCTTTCTAGTGCATAGCTGGATACTTTCTGGACAGCCTTCATGTATAACTATTGTAATGCTATCAAGAATAATGACCCTTTTTTAAAAAATATTTTTTATTTACTTATATATTTATTTTTGACAGAGAGAGAGAGAGAGAAAGAGAGAGAGAGAGAGAGAGAGAGAGAGAGAGAGAGAGAGAGAGAGAGAGAGAGAGAGATACAGAGAGAGAACTGAACTGGGGGAGCTCCCAGTTCAGCATATGGTTCTGCATGGGCCGGGCCCGGGATTCGATCCTCGGTCCCCAGGGCTGCAAAGTGAGCACTCAACCCACTGAGCCATCCCGGCTTCCCCTATAACCCTTCTTTACTATTTATGTTTTGTAAGTTTATTGGGGTGACATAGGTTCGTAAATTTATAGAGGTTTTAAGTGTACAATTTTATAATATATCATCTATATATTGCATTGTGTGCTCAGAATCAGTTCTCCTTCCATCACCGTGTATTGAACCCGCCCCCGACCCTTCTCTACCACACCTCCTTACCCCTTACCCTCTGGTAACCACTAAACCATTGTCTGTGTCTATGAGTTTTTGTTTGGTTGTTGTTGTTGTTTTGTTTTGTCTTATTCCTGTATTGCTTTTAGTTTTATATGCCATATATGAGCAAAGTTATATGGTTCTTGACTTTTTCTGTTAGACTTATTTCACTTAGCATGATAATTTCAAGATTAGTCCATGTTGTTGCAAATGGTTTTATTTTATCTTTCCTAACAGTTCAGTAATATTACATGAGTGTATGTACCACATCTTCTTTATCTAATCAAGTATCAAAGGACACTTAATGTGTTTCCATGTTTTGGCCACTACAGATAATGCTGCAATGAACATCTGAGTACATACCCATATATATTTACAAAAAAAGTTTCCAGAGATTTGGGGTAAATAGCCAGAAGAGGGATTGCTAGGTCGTACAGTAATTCTATGCTTAATGTTTTGAGGAACCTGCATACTATTTTCCATAGTGGCCATACCAATTTACATTTCCATCAGCAATTAATGAGGGTTCTTTTTTTTTCCACAGCCCCTTCAACACTTATTATTTGTCTTGATGTTAACCATTCTAACAGGTGTGAAGTGATATCTGTTGGGGTTTTGATTTGCATTTTTCTAATAGAGCTTGAATTTGAGCATTGTTTTTCTTATATCTGTTGGCCGTTTGTATGTCTTCATGGGAGAAGTGTCTGCCAATTTATTGGATTGTTTTTGTTGTTGTTGTTGAGTTGTATGAGTACATTATAAATTTTAGGTATTAGCCCCTTATCAGAGGTGTTGTTTGCAAATATTTTCTCACAGTTGGTTGCCTGTTTGTTTTCTCGATTTTTTTTTTTTCCTGTGTGGGCAGTTTTTAATTTGATATAGTTCCAGTCACTCACTCTTGCTTTTATTTTCTTTGCCTTTGAAGTCAGATTCATAAATTTCTTCCTGAAGCCACAGTCCATAAGTTCAGTACCTATGTTTTCTTATATGCAATTTATTTTTTCAGGTCTTATATTTAGGTCTTTGATTAAATTTAGTTGATTTTGGTATATGGTGACAGATCACAGTCTAGATTTATTTTTTTGTACTTGGCTTTTCAATTTTCCCAGCACCATTTATTGAAAAGGCTTCTTTTTTTCCATTGTATGTTAAAAATTATCTGCCCATATATATGTGGGTTATTTATAGGTTCTCAATTCTATTCCATTAGTCTGTGTGTCTATTTTTCAGTCAATACCATGCTGTTTTGAGTATTGCCACTTTGTAGCATTAAAGTCAGGGAGTGTAATACCCCCAAACTTGTTCTTTTATTATAGGATTGCTTTGGCTATTTGGGGTCTTTTAATTCCATACAAATCTGATGATTTTTTGTTATATTTCTTGAAAACATGTCTTTGAGATTTTAATGGGGATTGTATTAAATCTGTAGATTGCTTTGGGAAATATGGCCATTTTAACTATGTTGGTTTTTCCAAAACATGAACACAGAATATCTTCCCATTTCTTTGTGTGTTCCTCAATTTATTTTAATAATGTCTTATAGTTTTCAGTGTATAGGTTCTTCACATCCTTTGTTAAGTTTATTTCTAGGTATTTTATTATTTTTGTTGCAATTGCAAAAGTTCTTTCTTTTCTTTTTTTTTCAAAGATTTATGTTATTGTTTTTGACAGAGAGAGAGAGACAGAGAGAAACAGAGAGAAGGGGGAGGGCCCTGAGCAGTCTCCATGGTTGTATGTTATCAGTTTTTGACATAGTTTAATTTCACACAGGTGAGTGCAAGGCTGTGAAGGGTGGAAACCGGGCCACGGGCTGTCTCCCATATGGGAGGCCCTGGCTCAGTTCCCACAGCTTCCTGCATGGGAGACACTCTCCCAATGAGAGCTGAATCAGGGGTCTCCCACATCAGGGGTCTCTAACACACCCCAGTTCAGTATATGGGTCCACACCGGCCAGGGCTGGGATTCAATCCTCAGACCCCAGGGCTTCAAGGCGAGCACTCAACCTATTAAGCCATCCTGGCATTTCCAGTTTCTTTTTGTTTTGTTTTTAATTTTTTTTTCTGAAGTTTTATTGTTAGTATATAAGGATGCAATAGATTTTGTGTATATTGATGTCATATATGAGGGGGTAACCACAAGAAAAAAAACCCAAAATTTATTTAAAAATTGTATATTTATTCTTACATGTTTAGACTTTAGTCACCTTCAAAGTACTCTCCATTTGATGCAATACACCTATCAAGACATTTTTTTTCCACTGCTAAGAACAGTTTTTGAACTCATTAAATTTTGATGCCTTTTAGTGCTTCTGCCATTTTTTTGTTTCACCTCTTCCACATCGGCAAAACATTTTCTTTTAAGGATATTTTCATCTGGAGAAACACAAAATGTTGCTCCAGATTCTAGATATTGAGTCAATAGGGAGAGTGGGGCACAGGGGTCATGCCATTCTTGATCAAAAACTGCTGAACACTCAGCATGGTGTGGGCAGGTGTGTTGGCCATGATGCACATTGTTTGTGTAAATTATCCATCATAAAATGGGAAAATTCATTGAGTTTCAAAAAAAAAAAAAGAAAGAAAGAAAAAAAGTCACTGAGCTTCTCACAACATCACCAGCTGGTATGCTGATGCAGATGAGTTTCTAGAACACTCACCCAATAGGGGAAGCCTGTACTACAAGGTGCCCACCCTCCGGATGATAATTTCATTTTTTTTGTTTTGTTTTCTTTTGATTTGGAGTGGGGGGGACTAATCCCTTTTACTGCAATTTTACTGTATTGGTTTGTTGTTTCTAATAGTTTTTTGGTGGAATCTCTAGGATTTTTAATGTAAAGAATCATGTCATCTACAAAAAGTGACAACTTAACTTCATTTGCAATTTGGATGCCTTTTATTTCTTTCTCTTGTCTGATGGCTCTGGCTAGAACTTCTAGTACTATGTTGAATGACAGTTGTGATAGGGACATCTCTGTCATGTTCTTGATTTAAAAAAAAAGGTTTCAATTTTTTACCATCCAGTATATTAGCTGAAGGTTTATCATATATGGCTCTTATTATGTTGAGGTACTGTTCTTCTATACCCATTTTATTAAGTGTTTTGATTATAAATGTATGTTTCATCTTGTCAAATGCTTTTTCTGCATCAATTTTTATAATGATATAGTTTTTATTTTTTATTTTGTTTATGTGGTGTATTGAATTGATTGATTTGCATATGTTGAACCATCCTTGTGTCCCTGAAATAAATCCCACTTGATTGTAATGTATAATCTTTCAAAGTATTGTTGTATTTGATTTTGCTAGTATTTTATTTAGGATTTTTTGTGTCTGTATTTATCAGAAATATTGGTCTGTAGTTTTCTTTTATTTGTGTTACCCTTACCAACCTTTGATGTCAGGGTAATTAGCCCCATAAAATGAGTTAGGAAGTATGGCTTTTTCTTCAATTTTTTGGAAGATTTTGAGGAGGACAGATATTAAATCCTCTTTGAATGTTTGGTAGAATTTGCTAATGAAGCCATTTTTGTCCTGGACTTTTGCTTTTGGTTAGGTTTTGGACAATTGTTTTAACTTTCTTATTGTTGATTGATATATTAAAATTTTTCAGTTTTTTGTGATTCAGTCTGGAAATGCTATATATTTCTAAAAACTTGTCCATTTCTCCTAGGTTATTGAATTTGATGGTATATAGTCTTCCATAGTAATGTTGTATGATCCTTTGTATTCTCTGGTACCTGTTGTTATGTCTCTTCTTTCACTTCTCACTTTGAATTTTTTTTTGTCTTGCATTTTTTTTATGTTTTTGAGACGAGTCAAGGGTTTGTCAATTTTATTAATCTTTTCAAATAATCAGCTCTTTTTTTTGCATTAATTTTTTGTTTGTTTTCTATTTTATTTACTTCTACCCTAATTTTTATTATTTTCTTCATTTGCTGATTTTGGGTTTTATATGTTCTTCTAGTTCCTTAAGATATAATGTTAGGTTCTTTATTTGGGATTTTTCTTGTTTGCTTGTTTCTTGAGATAGACCTCTAATATAAATTTTCCTCTTAGTACTACTTTCAGTGCATCCCAATAATTTTGACAGCATGTGTTTTCGTTCTCTTTTCTTTCTATGTATCTTTTGATTCCTTTTTATTTTATTTTTGACCCAGTTATTCTTTAATTGCATGTTCTTTAATCTCCATAAAAATTTTTTTTAACTTTCTTTTTGCAGTTCATCTTTAATTTCAAAAGCTTGCAGTCAAAGAATATGTTTGGTGTGATTTCTATCTTCTTAAATTTGCTGAGGGTACTTTTGTGTTCCAGCATATTGTCTATTCTTGAGAATGTTCTATGTGCAGTAGAAAAGGCTACACAGTCTTCTGTTCTAGAATAAAATGTTCTGTAAAAGTCAGTTATTCCCAATTGATCCAATGTGTCATCTAAAGCTGATAGTTCCATATGAATTTCTGTTTGGATGATCTATCCATGGCTGTCAATGGGATGTTAAGATTTTCTATTATAATGTGTTTTGTTTGTTTCTTTTTTTCTTTTTTCTTTCTCTTTCTTTCTGTTCATAGTAGCTTTGTGTATTTTTGGTGCTTCCAAATTGGGGGCATATATATTAGTATGTCATGTTTTATTGCTGTATTGTCCCTTTTATCATTAGGAAGTGTCCTGTTGTTTTTTTATCTTGAAGCTTGTTTCATCAAATATAAGTATGACCACATCTGCTTTTCTCTGGATGCTGTTTTGGTGAAATATAGTTTTGCACTCTTTCCCTTTAAGTCTGTATTTGTCTTTGTAGCATATGTATTTCTTGGAGGCAGTGTAGAGTTGAGCTTTGTTTTTTAATTCAATCTGCTACTCTATTCCTTTTATTGGGGAGTTCAGCACATTTGTTTTTAGGGTGATACTTGGTATATGAGGATTTCCTATAGCCATTTTATCTTTTGTTATCTGGTAGCTTGCTGTCTCAATATTTTCCTTTGCCTTTTTGTTTCTGTTTATTATTTTAGTTCAGTGGTATTCTAGTATTTTTTTCCTCTACTATTATTTTTTTTTTTATGTTATGTATTACAGTTTTGCATCTTTGTTTGTTTTTTGGTTTTTGGATTTTTTTTTTTTTTTTTTTTTTT
>PVKE010047845.1:0-11785 GCA_004027555.1 Craseonycteris thonglongyai | reverse complement strand
GAGGTTCAAAGGCAATAGAAAATGTATTTGTCTTTAAATATTATATTACAATACATTAAAAAATTTTAAATCAGCTTTTTCCTAAGAGTTGACATGATTTTACTTTTTGTGCATGAAGACCTTGGAGTACAAAGACCATTGGGGATCTAACTGTTGCATCCGCTGTTCCTGGGTAAGTAAGACTGAATCTAAATCATCCTGATGTCTTTACCATTTTATTTATTCAAACCCCAAGCAGAAGAAAAATGTGACCTAATACCTCCCACTAGACCCAAAGACAAGCAGGGTGTACTATTTGGTTTCAAAATATCTGGGGATTTTCCAGAGATCTTTCTGTTACTGATTTCTAATTTAATTCAACCGTGGCCAGAAAACACACTGAATGACCTGAACACTTTTAAAAGGTTTTGAAACTTGTTTTACAGCCCAGAAGATGATAAATGTTCTGTGTGTACATGAGAATAATTTGTATTCTGATGTTTTGGGGTAGAGTGTTCTATAAATGTCAGTTAGGTCACTTTGGTTGAGCAAGTGTCCAAGTTTTCTATATCCTTATTGATTTTCAGTTTACTTGCCCCATCTGTTATTGAGGGAGAGCATTATTAAAATCTCTGACTATAATTGTGTATTTATCAATTTCTCCTTGAAATACTATCAGCTTTGATCTCATGCATTTTGAAATTCTGTTATTAAGAGCATGGATATTTAGAATTATTATATAGTCAAAAAAAACAAAAACAAAAAACAAATAAGTAGAATTATTATATCATCCTGAAGAAATGACCCCTTTATATTCATACTTGACAATATTCGCTACTACGGCATTTCCTTCCTCTGATATTAGTAGATCTCAACCTTTTTATATTAGTGTTAGCATTTTTTTATCTATTTCCATTACCTTTATATCTACTTGTGTCTATATTTGATGTAAGTATCTAATAGGTACTTTAAGTTTAGTCCAATCTGATAATGTCTGCCTTTTAATTAGGGTGTTTGGGCCTTTTAAACTTAAAAAGATTATTGATATGATTTGAGTTGAGTCTATTTTCTTGCTATTTGTTTTCTATTTTTTTTCATCTGTTCATTGTCCCCCTGCCCTTTTCTTTCTCTGCCTTCTTTTTGATTCATTGATTATTTTTTATGATTCATTTTATCTCCTTTGCTAGTTTATCACTTATATATTTTCTGTTTTAGTTATTTTATTGGTTACTTCAAGACTATAGAATACATATTTAACTTATTCTAGTCTACCTTCAAATGATCTTATACCACTTCCCATATAGTATAAAACCACACAATAGGATACTTCTATTTCTCAGCCTCTGTGTTATTGATATATATTTTATTTTTCCATTTGTTGTAATAAAACCTGCATCACATAGTCATTATTTTAGTTTCAACAGCCTTAATCTTTGAAAGAGATTTAAATAATAAGAAAAATATTTACATTTACCCATATAAGTCCTTTGTTTAGATAAGGGTTTTGGCAATCTTGTTACTTAGTAATCTTTGTTGAGAGGGCAAGAGGTGTCAGTCCTGTGCATTGGAGAATGTTTAGTAGCATCACTGTCTTTCACCCACCAGATACTAAATAGCCTTCCACCCTCCTTCCCCACCAAGTTGTGACAACCAAAAATGACGCCAGATATTGCCAAATGTCTGGACAGGCAAAACTACCCACAGGTGAGAACCGCTGGTATAGAGCCACGTTTTCATCTGGTGTCATTTCCTTCTTCTTGAAAGACTCCCTTTAACAATTTGTACAGTTTGGGTTTGCCAGGGAAAATTCTTTCAGCTTTTGTATTTCTTTAACAATTAAAAAAAAAAATCTTTCTTTTGTCTTCATTTTTGAGGACTATTTTTCCCAGATGAAGAATCATAAATGACAGTTTTGTTCTTTGAGCAGCACTTTCAAGATGTGGCTTTGCTGCCTTCTCACTTGTATTGTTCCCAATAAGACATCTACAATTGTCCTTACCTTTGTTTCTGTGTGTAATACATGTTTTCTCTCTGGCTGCTTTTAAGATTTCCCCTTTACCCCAGGTTTTGAACAAATTGATTATGATGTGCCTTGGTGTAGTTTTCTTCATGTTTCTTGTGCTTAGGGCTCATTCATACCGGTATGCGTCTCAATCTACAAACAGGTGTGCAAGAAATATCAAATTTCCTTCCTCTTTTTTTTTTCTTCAACTCATGTTAAATCTAAATTCAGAGCCAAACTCTCCTCAACACATTGAGGGAAATTCAATCATAGTCATTATTTTTCTTCCCCCACCGGAGAGGGAAAGTAACGTGGGCTGGACACAGATGGGGAGGCCTCTCCAATCATGGGTCATGGGCATGCCCTGGTTGCCATGGTGACACCCAGTGTTCTTGTTCACAGCCAATGTGGCCTCCTAATCTGTGTCTAGGATGTGGGACTTTTGGTGACCAGAGCCCTGTACCTGAGTACCTACCTCGAGACTGGGACCAGTCTTCTCAGATCTATTCCTTTCTCCTCTCTCTCAGGTCTGCCTCTCTCTCCCCTGGAGCACTGCAGAGGAATCATGCTTCTTTCTACTCCAGACATGCTCTCCATCACTACTTCCAGAGCCCCCACCCCCACCCCACCCCTGCTCCTTGTTTCCCTCTTCCAGATACCCAGCACAGTCTGGTTAATATGTTTGGTTTTGAAGAAAAGCAAACAACTTTAAAGTTGTGCTTTCCATCCTGCAAAATCTCTGAAGCAGAGTACAGATCACCTGACAGCCTTCTTGAAAGAGGATAAAGAGGAAAGTTTGGAAGGCAACATTTAAATTGCCATCTGAGAGTGTCCTGCCACTTGTATAAATGACAACATCAGGTGGTAAGTGCTATCATAGACATGCATAAAGTACTAGGGGAGGGAGTGGAGAAAGAATAAAATTGTCACAGAAGCTGTAAAAATTAATCAATAACTACTGGTGAAATGGGCTTTAAATCCTGAGCTAAGAGGCTCAGGTGTGATACTCCAGGGAGCAGGCAGTCAGAGAGGGCTTTAGGTATGTGAACGACATAAACTGCTCTATTTTGTATTATGTGGTTATAAAAAGTTAAGATGCAGCAATAACAGCCCAAAGAAAAGAAAGCTACATTCCATTTCTATTGCTGCACAGAATATTACCACAAGTTTCATGGTTTAAAACAGCACCCATTTACTATCTCAGTTTCTGTGGGCCTGGAGTCCAGCACAGCTTCCCTGGATCCTCTGCTCCAGGGCCTTTCACAGCCGTGCAATCAAGGTATCTGCTAGGGCTGAGGTCTCATCCAAAGACCGGACTGGAGAAGCGCCTGTCCAAGCCTACGTGATCATTGGCAAAGGTCAGTTTCTGACAGGCTGCTGAGTTGAGGGCTTCAGTTTCTTGCTGGCTGTTGGCCAGGCCCACCCTCAGTTCCCTGTCACCAATATTGTCCATGAGGCAGCTCACAATATGGCCACTGGTTTCATCAAAGCAGACCAGAGAAAGAGTCAGCTAGTAAGAAGGAAGTTACAACCTTATGTGACGTCATGGTGGACGGGCAAGCCCACCACCTTTGCTGTATTCTCTTAGACTCAAGTCGCAGGTCCCGCCCACACTGAAGTGAAAAGGATTTCTCAAGGGCATAAATTCCATGAGAGGATTATCAGGCACCATCTTAGCATCTGTCCATCATGAGAAGGAAAACAATTATTTACTGGCAGCTTCCTTCATGGTTTGGAGTAGAACAGGCCTGGGCAGACTTTTTCAGCCCAAGGCCTCCTCCTCCAAGTGTCCTGGTCCAGTGGCTACTTATTGTATTACTCAGGCAGTCACCCAGAAATTGCTTTGTGGTCCACTGGTGGGCTGCAATCAACATCTTACCCAACCCTGGAGTAGGTCACAAGTGCTGGTCAATCAGTAGAAACTCTAATTGTCATGATACTGCACATATGTCTGTGGATCAACTGCCCCTGTCCAGTGTGACCTCCCCTCCAAGGAGAATTGGTGGTTTCATGACACAAGGCAGACTTTTTACTTACACTGTGAAGCATACGTATTTCTGAGCTCAAATAAAAATCCATGCATTCATTAGAAAAGAGAAATATTTATGAAGCCCGATTTCTTCTTTTAAATACAAAATGTAGATGCACGAGGATCACATTCTTGTAGAACTCATGCATGTTACCACTGACAACAACTCAAAAGACATAAGACAGTATCTTTCAAGCTAACAAGTAGTTATAATTAAAAATAGAGATATTAAATAGATCTAATTTAATGAATTTTCTCATACCTTATTTGTTGTTGTTGTTGTTGTTGTTGTTACAGGACTTGACTCCAGACTTTAGCTGGATTTCACAAGTTGAAACCTGAAGCTTTTCCCCTGAGCTCTTGTAAAAATGGGGCTGAAGCTTAGAAGTGTTAGTGAGCAAAGCCAGTGGACTTGTGTTCTAGACCTACCTATTCCTTAAACTTGTGTAATTGAATAATAGTTACTTAATGATTCTTCGCTTTAGCTTCTTCATCTGCAAAAGGATAACATTGGACTAAATACTCTCTTTCAGCTCTGTCTATGAATTCATACTGCCCTTACCATTCAATCATCTTGAATTATGCCCAATTATTTTAGCCTAAATTTGAAAGGCCTTTGAGGTTCTGTAATTTGTAATCAGTCACTTCAGGATGAGTATCAAGAGAACAGTCCCAGCTATGAGATCAACTGATTGCAAAAGAGATGTGTGAGGCCTACAAGAGATGATATACTGACTGCAGAGTTTGGGGGTAGAGGAGGAAGGGAGGAGTATGAAACCAGCTGCAGTGGAGTGACCAGCCCTTCAGTGTTTCATTTTACACACAAATTTAACTTGTACATCCTCTTAGAGACTTTCCAATGAGAGGTCCTGGCATATTTCCAGACTGTGTAAGTGTAGACTGCTTTTCTGTGCAACCCCCAACCTTAAGCTAAGACTGGACTCAGCTCACTTCCATCCTGACCTACGGAGGCCAGGTTGCACTCCCTCGTGGCTCTCATGTTCCTTGTCACCCACTGATGTAAAGAGTATTTCCTGTGCATGTTTCAGTCCTCTTTACTCAATAGATATTAATTGAGCAGGTTCTCTGGGAGAGAGACATTTACTGATAAGGATGCAGACTTACATCATTACAAACTGCAACAATTTCTTTAAAGGAAAAGCAAAGGGAGCCCCAGAAGTATAGAGTGGGGAGATAGACCTTAGCACAGAAAAGATAACATTGAGAAAGTGATACTTGAGCAATGATCAAAAGAATGTCCAGGAATTAAACAGAAAACCATAAAAGAAAGCAATATGCTTGATGGGCATAGAGCAAGGGAGGGGTGGTGGAAGAAGAATCTGGGGAAATGTTATACCCGCATTTTGAAAATTCTTCCATTGAGGGAAGCTATTGAAGAGTTTTAAGCTGAATACTAGTATGATCCAGTTTGCATCCTTAAAAGATCACTCTGGCTAGAGATTGAAGGGCAGCAGGAAAACAATTAGGAGGATATTCTGTAGGCCAGCTAAGAGATCATAACCCAGATGAGGGTGGAGAAAATTGACATAGAGAAAAATGGTCATATTCCAGACATATTTGGAGGTTCTGGCAGGATTTAATGGTGGGTTCAGAAGGGGAATTTAGGAAGGAGAGCTCATAGGTGTCTAGCTTAGACAACTGAATGAGTGGCAGTAAATTTTGTTAAACAAAGAAACACTAGGAAACAGTCAGCCCTCAAGGGTTGGATTATGAGTAAAGGCTCACCCATGCTGAGATTGAGATGTCTTTGTGACTACCATTGGTGGTCACAAGGTAGCAGATGTGTATATGCTCTGAAACACAGAAGAGAATTCTGAACCAGAGGTGAATATATGGGAGTCCTTGACTCACAGATGGTAACTGAAGATTCAAATGTGATAGACACCCTATAGGGAAGAAAGAATGAGAAGAGAAGAGCAGAACCAAACCTCAAGGGGCCTCAGTATTCACTGGGAAGTTAAAGGAGGACAACCGAATAAGTGAGGTTGGAAGGACTAGCCAGAGATATAAAATAAAAATCAAGAGAAGAAAGATATGCAAATGTTTCAAAGAGGCAATAGTCAACTTCTATGAGAGACTCAGCATGATGAGATTTGAAGAATGTTCATATTTAGTGACATGGAAGTCATAACAACTTTAAAAGAGTTATTTCAGTAAAGTCATGGAAGTTAAATGCAGATAGAAATGGGCTGAGGAACAACTGGGTAATCAGAAGAAAATTGGTGTGGTTTAGCTATATGAGGATGGGAGACATTGAGCAAGAGCTAGAAGACACAGTGTTGTTGAGGGGGGGTGATTTTAAGATGGAGGTGAAATGCTGATGAAAAAGTAAATCATGCAGACAGAGAAGGGCAGTTGTATTGGTAAAGGTGCTGAAAAAGCAAGGGTGCATGAAATCCAGAACCAAAGGAGGTGGCTTTAGACAGGAGGAGGGATAATTCCTGTTCCCATGGGGATTTGAATGAAGGTGCAGGTCAATTTGAAGGTTTAATTGAAAAAAGGTGGTATGTATGTACAGGGTGTTCCCTTAAAATGGCTTCTATTTTTTTTTGAAACAGGTGAGTTCATGTGTAGATATGTATAGTGGAAGTGGTAATGGATCCTTATGTAAGGGAATCTTTCCTGTGAGCACAGAAACTTTAAACTTATATTCTCACAATCTTAATAATGGAAGTGTGGGGAAGCCAGGATGGCTCAGTGGGTTAAGCACTCACTTTGCAGCGCCGGGGACCGAGGATCGAATCCCAGATCGAATCCCGAATCGAATCCCGGCCCCAGCCCATGCGGAACCATATGCTGAACTGGGAGCTCCCCCAGTTCAGTTCTCTTTCTGTCTCTGTCTCGGTATCTCTCTCTCTGTCAAAATAAATAAATAAATAAATAAATAAATAAATAAAGTGAAAAATTTAGTCAGTTTATTAAATATTAATATCAGATAAGTTTTTAATGGCTTGCTTCACTGCATTCAACCATTTTGCTTTGGATCTGTATAGTGTTTGTCTTACGTTTACTAAAATGATCTCATTTATTATCCACATGGACACAACTTCAATCACATTTTCAGAAGGACTAGGCTTAAGTACATTTTCAGTAGCTCTTATCTGTCTACCCTACTCAAGACACAGCTTCCTGGGTCTTGTTTAGAGTTTCAACAATGTCATGCTACATTTTGACTATTACTAGAACATTTTCCTATAGATGTAATTTCAGCAGTTACTTGGATTCTAACCATTTCAAGAAGGAAGTCTCTCTTTGTTCCTTTCAGTTTTATTAAGTCAGTAGTTTAGTGGTTACCTGAGGGTAAGGAGGGAGGTGGGTGGGAGAGATAAGGGGTGGTAGGGAGGGGGAATCAAACATATGGTGATGGTAAGTGAGCTGATTCTGGGTGGTGAGCGCATAATGCAATGTATAGACAATAATGTAGAATTGTACACATGGAAACAATGTAACTGATATCAATCAATGTCACCCCAATAAATTTAACAATAAAAAAAAAAAGGCCATCTCTCAAAATTTCCTAATGCTTTTCCAAAAATTTCTAAATCCAAGTGTAGCCAAAATATTTCAGGTAGCCTAGAGGTTAACCTTTAGGTTTACACAAATCTTCCAATTTCCAGAAGCTTCAGTGGGACTACAGGTTCCAAAATATGGATAGTACATCCCCCTCTAATATTCCTTGGCATTTGTTAATTCCTCCCTACTCCCCTAATCAATCTTTTTCTTGTTCCCATCTGTGACATATCAAACACCCTTTCATTTAGGCCTCATTTTGACTCTGGTCTCTGAAATTATGTTTAGTTTTCAATTATTCTTAGACTCTGAAGACTTATTAGGCATTAATGAAGAGAACGACTTGATAGGTGTCAAAGGAGTTTCCACTGAAGGGTTGCCAAGGATCAGATTGATTACAGGGACGAGTCTATGAAAATAGCAGAGAAAGGTTGAGCTCTGTAATTAAATCTCTAGGTGCCTGCGCTTACACCAGCCTCCAGAAAAGATAAGATGAAACCAATATAGGTGGTTATTTAGGCCTATTAGCGATCCCAGCCAAGAAACATAATCATAACTCATAATTTAAGAGGAGATTTTAATTAAAAAGCAAATGTTGAGAAAAATGTCTCTGGCAATAGGAGTGGTGAATTAATGACAAAATAAAAGCACTTTTGCACACACTATTCAGAAAATATGCTTCTTCCACTTCACGGGAATAATTTTTTTTTTTTTTCATATCTGCTTCCTTTGATTCCAACTATCCTGTTCTATGACGACTGATGAACTTTTTCAAGAGGGTTGCCAATTTCTTTACCACCAGCTTGGTGTTACTATATCCAAGTTGTTATGACACCATCATGACCGTTTGCAGCTCCTGTTATCTTCCTTCAGATATGGTTAACACCACCTCAAGTAAGATATAGGTTATGCAGGAGAATAGACCAGGAAGAGGGTTGCCCACAGAAACAGCATGTGAGAAAGGAGGTTCTCTGGAGCCAGTCAACACAAGAGGGGTTTTGTATCAGGAGCAACTAAGTGGGTCCTGAGCCAAGGGGATATAAAGGTAGGAATCCAAGGTAGTGAGAAGAAGCTGCATCATGCATCTGGTTGAGTAGGCAAGACCAGGACTTAATGATAAGACATAATGATGCCTCAGTAGGAAAGCCAAGAGTGGGTGAAGTTAGGTAGAATAAGAAATGAAGGCCATGAACACCAGACATGTTTTGGGAAGCACGCTCTCAGTTGCCATTCTCAGTAGACACAGATAACATGCACAGAAGGAATACTGCATTATTGAAAATAATGCTTTTGTTATTTCCACAGAAGGCTTAGTTTGGAATTAAAATATACAAGGGATTTCCAGAAAAATTTCAGCCATAAATGCCACTATGTTTTATATTACATGGTTTGAGACTTTCCTGACAGCTCTCATAAACGTATAAGTGGCACAATGAGAGGCAATCAGCTCAATTCTATCTTTTCTCCCTGAAAATTCTATGTGAGTTGAACAGATTATGTGCACTCGTTTTAAAGATCTTAGCCAGTACATCAAGCTGGAACATGGGCCGTGCAACCTATTCCCAGGCCCCCTTTTACTGCTGTTTTACTGAGTACCTTCCGTACACACATGAGATGACTCCATGTTTAATTGACATAGTTCTTTTAAGGTGTCACACTATTTGGCGCTCAGATTACAAGAAAATTAAAAACAAACTGTGAAATTTGCTCTTCTTGTAATCTTGATTATAGATTGTGTATAAAGAAACCAGTTGTTTTTCACAAAGAAATGCCTTATTTTTTTATTTCTCTAGTTCAAAGATCCTCTTCCCTTAAGGCCTTCTCTCTTCCTCTCCCCACCTCCTTTCAGAGCAGATCATTTTTTTCTCCCTCTCCTATTGCAGGTTCTCAGATCAATTTCCCAAACCCAGACATGACATCTGGGTCCTAAATGTCCACACTGCTCCCCAAGAAGGTTCATCAAAGCATGTCCCCAGCAAATGGTGATTTTGAAGGGGCAGGAGGATGGGGAGGTGTGGCTGTTCATAATTTTACACATGAGAATTGCTAGGATCCTAGATTGACATTTAATTTGTAAGCATATACATGGAAGACAGATCAGTTATATTGAAAACAGCATGTGCCCAAATGGAAAGCACAGATCACTAAAGAGAAGGCCAGTCTGGGCCAGGTAGATTGAGGACAGCCTTAGGGCGGACCCTGTGAGCTGGGCCTAGATGTGTGACGAGACTGGAACCAGGGGGATACAGGTGGGCAAATAAAAGAGAGAAATTTGTATTGGAAATGGAGAAGGAGTCAACATAAACAAAGGTGTAGGAATGAGGGTGGATTCTCTGATATTCTGATTAGAACAGAAAATATGTCAAAAGTCAGATATGAAGTCCTAATCCTGGGAATACTTCTGTCAAAGAGATTGGACAAGCTAAGCTTGGGCAACTACCATGGGATGGCCTGTGCAGTGACCACTTGGAAAGCCTGGTTTTAAAACCAGGCAAAAGTGTTAATCAGCTGATATCCACACTGGAAGAGTTAGGAATGGACAAGGGGATGGGACAAGATGACTAATATGGGACCGACCTGAAGTCAGCTTGATAGCCAAGGGCATAGGAACAATTTCTGGAATGGGTCAGTGCTTCCATCAGCTAAGACTGATCTGGGGTCCAGGTGAGATTTTCCCTTGCACAAAAGTACCAACAACCAGGTGGACAAACCTCTTATAGTATTATTCTAGGCTTGGGTGCCTCACAAACAAGGAGCAGTAATTTAATTCAATAATTTTACCAGTAAAATGAGGTCACTGGAGTTTTTTGAGTAGAGAAGTCAAGTCTAAGAGTGTGATGGCTTATAAAAATTGATTGTTTGATGCAGTATGAATTATAATACGAGGAGTAGTTAAATAAAATATATTCAAACAATAGTTAGACAAGCAGTCTATCCATTTATTTACTCAATGAGTATTTGTGAAGCATCTATTATTTGGCCAGCACTGGTGAACAAAGATCTAATTTTGACTCCATGGAATTTACAATGTAATGGAGAAAGTGACTTTAAACAATTAATAATTTATATTACAAATCATGGTACCACAAAGAAATGGCCTAGGTTGGTGCAAAAGTAATTGCAGTTTGGGACTGTGAATTTTAAATTGTTATAACTAGGCTGAAACACATTGTCATTCATAAAAATAGGAATCATTGCAATCAATATACTTTTGCCAACAAGAATAAAGTTTATGTATTCTTGTAGCACAAAAATCTGTGCTTCTGGATTCAACAAACTCTTGGAAAGCATTTTCTGCATCCTGCTAGTTGTGGAAGCATTTTCCCTGCAAAAAGTTGTTGAGATGCTTGAAGTGGTAGTCAGTCGGTGAGGTCAGATGAATCTGGCAGATAAGGCAAAACTTTGTATCCTTATTTGTTCAACTTTTGAAGTGTTGGTTGTGTGCAGTTGGGTGTTGTCATGGAGACAAACTGGGCCAATGCCGGCTGCAGGTGTTGCAGTTTTTGGTGCATCTCATTGATTGCTGAGCAGACTTCTCAGATGGAATGGTTTCACCAGGATTCAGAAAGCTGTAGTGCATCAGACCGTCAGCAGACCGCCAAACAATGATCATGATGTTTTTGGTGGGTGTGAGTTTGGCTTTGGAAAGTGCTTTGGAGCTTCTTCTTGGACCAACCACTGAGCTGGTCATCACCAGGTGTCGTATAAAATCTACTTTTTGTCGCACATCACAAACTGATCAAGAAGACGATACTTCAAAATGACAGTTTTTTGGATTTTCGGTCAGATCACAAGGCACCAAGTTATTGAGCTTTCTCACTTTCAGATTTGCTTCAAATGCTGAATGATCGTAGAGTGGTTGATGGTGAGTTCTTGGGCAACTTCTCTGTAGCTATAAGAGAATCAGCTTTGGTGATTGCTCTCAATTGCTTCTTGTCAACTTCTGATGGCCCGCCACAGTGCTTCGCATCATCAAGGCTCTTGTCTCCTTTGCAAAACTTCTTGAACCACCACTGCGCTGTACATTAGTTAGCAGTTCCTGGGCCAAAGGCGTTTTTTGGGGGGTTTTTTTATGTGTTTTTTTTTTTAATTTATTGTTAAATTTGATGAGGTTACATTGGTTGGTAACAATTAGACAGTTTACAGATGTATAAGTCCACATCACATCATTCATGCATCGTATTATGTGCCCATCACTCAGTATCAGTTCCCCTTCCATCACCTTATATCTAGTGCCCACTCCC
>PVKE010047844.1:0-11784 GCA_004027555.1 Craseonycteris thonglongyai | reverse complement strand
TTTTTTTTTTTTTTTTTTTGTATTATGGGCTTTATAAAGAAGAGAAGGACACAAGAGATCTGGGGTAGGTAGACAGGAGGACTCACAAGATCAACTTGTACTTGGAGTTGTAAAAGCTTTAGTGCAGGGAAGTGGGAATGGTAAAATAAGGATATAGCCAACATGGATATACACAGTAGAAGATAAGATGTGCTTGCTTCCTAGGCCATGTGGTAAAGAAGAAGGGACCAGAATATTCATTCTTTCATGTATTCATTCTATTATTCAAGAAATAGATATGTATCAAAAAGCACTGGGCTTATAGCTATGCCTATGATAGGTATCTGCTTTTATATAATTTACATGTTTTTGTGTGTGTGTGTTGAGGGGGAGCACTGATAGATGGATAATGAATAGACTTAAGTAAATATCTGGTCAACATAAATATCAGGTAGTAATGTATGCATCACAAATATTTAAATTAGGCAATGCAGTAATGAGTTCTAGCACTTTTATATTGTTGATTGGGGGGAGGGGGGGACAGTCATGCCTTTCTATCTGCTGGATTCTCAAACTATTCAAGATTCACAGCTTTACACTGGCTTTCATGTTTGTTTGTTTGTTTGTTTTGTGGACACACCTGTTATCAGCTTCCTCTCTCTATTAGTCTTGACAAGAGATACCTTTGTATTCTCCATGTTGGTATCCCCAGCATGGTGCTGAGAATGTAGAGGGGCTCAACAATATTGCCTTATCATGATTTCTTTGCAGTTACTCTCATCTCTGGAATGTTCCTGGTTCCCTTAGGCCTGTCTCTAGACAGTGTTCTTTAGATGTCCTACTGAGATGTGTGGCCTTATGGTTCCACATATGAAAGTTCTGAGAAGACAGGACATTTTCTGTCTGTCTGTTTCACTATCATCTATTGCAATGCTTAATTTGTAGTAAGAGCCGATGTTTGATGAACTGAATTTAATGTCTCTGCTCTACAGAACATGTTCTGTAACTTCTTAAATTAAAAAAATATATTTAACAATGTGGTGTAATGGTTGTAAAACTGGTTTGAACTCAATAGACTCAGATGGAAGATATTTCAAGACTGAATATTTTTTAATAAAACAAACTGTTTATTTCTTAGATTGCATTTTCCTTAAGAAAAGCACAAGAAAACTTCAATTTTCTGATTAAATTTTTTTATATTGATTAATTCTTTCCCTTTACAGATGAAAGCAAAGGGCTAACATATACCATATTCCTTATGAGTAAATGCTATTGAATACCTACAAGTTATTAAATATTATTTAGGGTACACGAGAAAGATAAAATTATAAATTTGTAAATATACATTTAAAACAATATATTCATTTTTCAAAATTAGTTCTTTACATTTAAATGGCTATATTTGAAATTATGCAAAGTAATAAAAAGTAATACAATATTAGTTATTTAAAGACAAAGTCAACATGTCTAAACAATAGACCTTTCTCCATGTTAAGAAAACCATGAGCCACTGAGGAAAAGCTATTGAAAGAATTTATAGACACATGGAAGCCAATGAACTTCTGGTTTCTTTAGTTCCAGTTTGAAAACTCTTTATTTAAGGAACATAACTAATCACATCTGTCATGAAGTATCTAAAAGTTAACACCAACTGAAAGCAGTAAATGAAGAGGGAAATTTTCTGCTGAGGAAAAAAAACTAATCATTGACTATTGAAATCTGGGACCATCCAAGTGGGAATTAATGAACATAATTGGCCACTATATCTCCAATGTACTGTTAATTATTTTAATGGTGTGGTCTAGTATGGAGGTTGACAATATATTTTGGAAAAAATAGTTAACTTATTTTAAAATACTTAGATAATCTTACAATATCTAGTGTTCACTTTTGAAAGAATATACTATGTGATTGTTAGTTTTAGTGTGAGGCATCTCTGATTATATAAAAGCAAACCAATCAATTAATCAAGAAGGTATTTCAGGTACACTTTTCCAAAATAAAACATTCAGGTGACTTCAAGCATAAGTAGTGTTAGCTAAGAGTTATACCCTTATGGAAGAGTAATTGGACATTTGATTTAAAACTTTTTTCCTCAATATAATATTTTGGTGGGATATCTTCACTTGATGAGATTTATATGTAGTTCAGTGAATATTTTTCATTTATTTTGAGAATAAAGCATCTTATTTAGGAACAAAGGTGCCATTTATTTATTTTTATTGATTAGCCAAAAAGTATTTTGAAGTACACATTATCATCAGAATGTGAAATTGTTTCCCAAAATTAAGGCTAAATTATCTTTTAATACTTGTGTGAATTATTGAATACTTGAATGTAAATTTTATTTTTTCAAGCGTTTTTACTGAGTTGTTTTAATATGTGGTAGGAATTTCTTGGAAGTAATTTTAAAATCTATCTGCTTGATCCTAAAATCATGTAGAAGTTAAAAGAACTGAGATTTAATAAATTTTAGTCACTGTTTCAACGTTTAATAGCCACCTCTGTGGAACTGATTATGTGTCAACATGCCATCAAGTTTTCCCCAGAATTTCTTAATTTTGAAGCTGATTATAACCCCCATAATGTCTATTATTGTCAATCTATAGGCTAACAAAGCTACCTATTTTCCTTGGTTCGGTGCTATAACATCTTCAGAAATGATGATGATACTGGGTAAAGCCTTTTGGCTCTGATATAATGATTAGTTAGTATCCAGAATGGCATTATGGTACCAACAGCTTGTGTGGTCAAATTATAATGTCCTTGGCAACTGGAAAATAATAATTCAAAAGCACATTTGCCTACATTTTGTGGCATGTCATGGCAATTACTTGGCATTACATGTGATGAAAACTTGAAATGATAACCACATTTTTATCATAAAAGAAAGGAGAATCTTCAGTATTAAGGGTGGGGAAAAGATGAATTATCCTTCTCCCACTGAGTGTTACCCTGGGAAATTTCATTTTGAATAAAGCAAGCACTGGGAATATTTTAATGCTTCCCAACTTGGATGTGTTTACTTGGGATATTTTAATTTAAAGCTGCGGTCCTATCACAGATTTTGTATTACTTTTAGTGGTTATTGCTTTCTTCAGAGCTGATGTCTAAAGAAATTAAGGGAAATAGAAAGCTGTTTTATAAGATCATTCTTAGACTGTTTCTCTTATGTCATTTGCATTAATTCAGAAGTTGTTTAAATGTTTAAACCTTGGTGTCTCCTGAGAACTGTCTTTTGTTTACTTCAAGACAAGCCCCTTTATGAAAATGCTTTATAGAGCCCACTTTCAACCATGATATGAATATAGCTTAAATCTTTTTGGATCCCAAATTGCTAGATTTCAATATAATGTATCTATAACTCATATTCAATTCCTAGGGCAGGTGCTGTGTCTATTCTCCCTACAGAATGCCAACAAGGCCTTGCAAAATTAGTTCCTAATTTTGTTTTAAAGGTTTATTATTATTAATTATTATTATTATTATTATTATTATATTTGAAAGAGAAGAGGGGGCAGAGGGGGAGGACCCAGAGCAGTCTTCATAGCTGCACGTCATTGGTTTTCTACATAGTTTTATTCCACAGGTGGGTGCAGGGCTGCACAGGGCAGGGACTGGGCTGGGCCTCCCCCATGGGAGGCATGTATCCATGAACCAGGGGCCTCCCATGTGGGCAGCTTGCCCTGGTGAGAACTGAACTGGGGGCACATCCCAGTTCAGCATGGGTCCACATGAGCTGGGCCTGGGATTTGATTCTCAGATCCCAAGGCTGTAAAATGAGTACTCAACCTGCTGAGCCATCCCAGCATCCCAGGTCCAAATTTTTTTTTTTTAAATAAATTTATTTGACATTGTTTGGCAACATAGTTTCCAGGTCCTAATTTTAAATGATAATTATTTATGTTTCTCAGTCTTATCTCTTCTTTAAAATTATGAGTTGTTCATATTATACTTTGTGTACAATCTCTTAAGTGTATTGGAAAAGTATATAATAAAACTCTCTAATGGCCATCTTAGACATAATAGGTAATTTAAATTCAACTAGGTTTTATTTAAAGTAATACATGTGTGAATCAAGTTTTATAAATTTAAATAATTTTTCTTTTATATTGCCTTGTTCTAAAATGATTTAAAGCATTTACCAAGATGCATGCAGATAAGATTTTAAAAAGGGAAAGGGAAGGATTAAAAATGTAGAATAACAAGGGGATACCAGGATGGCTCAGTAGGTTGAGCACTTGTCTTGCAGCCTCAGGGTCTGAGGGTCAAATCCCTGCCCTGGCCCTTGCAGACCCATATGCTGAACTGGGGTGTGCCCCCAGTTCGGTTCTCACCAGGGTAAGCCTTCTATGTGGGGGTCCTGGTTCAGCTCCCACCCTGGGTGTGCTTTCCATGCAGGAGGCTCTGGCTGGTTCCTGCCCTGCATCCCATTGCTGCCCTGCGCAGCCTCGTGCCCACCTGTGGAATAAAAACTATGTAGAAAACTAATGTGCAGCTATGGAGACTTCTCTGGGCTCTCCCACTTCTCTTTGTCTCCCTCTGTGGAAAACAATAAAAAAACAAATCTTTTTAAAAAGTAGAATAAAAATTCTGGTAGAATAAAGGTGAGAAAAATAAGATGAAAAACAGTGTGATTAATAAGCAAAGCATATGTTGCAAAGGTTTTTCAGTGATAGAACACAGATTCATCATAAGCTTTTTGGCAGATGATGAAAACACAGTATCATGGTTGGTTAACTTTCTCAAACTATCCATATAGTCAGAAAGGGGTGTCCAAGCTTTTGGATTCCCAGTCCCACACTTGAAGAATTGTCTTGGGCCACCCATAAAATATGCTAACATTAATGATAGCTGACAAGCTAAGAAAAAGTCACAGAAAATTTTATAATGTTTTTCGAAAGTTTATGAATTTGTGTTGGGCTGCAGGTTGGCCAAGCTTGTAATAAGAACAAAGCAGTTTCTCAGAAGAGTATAACAATTCTCCACATTGATTCTATAGAAATAGTTTGCAGTATGTTCACCAAAAAAAATTACGATGCAATGTGTTAGTTAAACAGTGTTTTCCACAACATTATTATTATTTTTTTAATAATGTCCTTCAAAGTAAATTAGAGGCAAAGTATCATAGAATAAATCAGAGAAAGAAATAAGAAAAATTACAAGATTGTACATGATAGCAAAACAATGTGTAGTTTTCTGTCTGGCTTGATTCATGGAAAGAATAATCAGAGGGAGAAATTTATATAGTCACCTCCTGACCTCAAAATGTCTTGCAGCAACATCATGCAATGCTGTACACACAGTAAAATTTAATATCAAAGTAAAGACGTAATAATTGCAATGTTTAATTATCTGTTTACTCTAAAGTATACTCAGTTTTGAAAAATTAAAAACAATATATGACTATATAAAATAAGAAGTTGACATCTCTCCATTTCTTATTTTCAGTTTTCAGAATTAACCCTCCTAACTATTTCAAGTCTGCTTTTCCAGAGCATTTTCTAAAAGTATAACCTATTTATCTTTATTTAATTTTTAATAAAGTGGAATAATAGCAGGTATTTTTTTGTTTGTTTTGTATTTTTTTTTCAAGCTAATACTATATTCTGGACATCTTCTATGCCTTCTTGGATTTTCCATTTCTTTCCTAAAGCTGTACAATTTACCAGCTCTGTGACTTCGGCAAGTTACTTAATTACCTTGCATTTCATTTTCTCAATTGAAAAATGGGAATAGTAATAGTATTTAGATTATATGGGTATTATAAGGATTAAATGAAGTAATACATGTAAGGCATTTATAACAACATCTGATACTATAGACCACTAAAAAATGTTGTAGTTATTATTTTTATATAGTCTATGCTTTTTATTGACAGTATTTTGAGGATATACTATAATTTATACTTTATATAATCAGTTTTATATTGTTGCACATTGACATAGTGGAGGCTAGTTTTTTGTTTTTTTATTGTTGTAAGAATACGTAACATGAGATTTTATGTCTTAAAAAATTTGTAAGTGCATAATACAGTATTATTACCTATAAGGATAATGTTGAACAGCAGATCTCCATAGCTTATTCATTTTGTATAACTGAACCTTTATACTAATTGAACAGCAACTCTCTATGTTCACCCCCACCCCCCCATTCAGTTCCTGGCATCCACCATTCTAGTCTCTGTTTCTACGAATTTGACTCTATTAGACACCTTGTATATTAGGGATGGTCAAGAAATTTGAGGAATGAAGGGGAAGGAGGGTAAAAAAACGTTTTAATTATTTTTACTTTTCAATATATTCACCTTTGACCCTAATACACCATTCGGATCATTCAATAAGTCATTTATACCCACAAAAATAAATGTGGGTTTTTTGTTTTGTTTTGTTTTTTGCCCTTAATTTGTAACATTACTCTCTTCATTGTTCATAAATTTTTTCTCTCAAAGCAGTTTTTTATATTTAGGAACAAAAAATAATTCGATCGAGCCAGGTCTGAACTGTAGGGAGGGTGGTTTAAGGTTTGGAAGCCACATTCATGAAGAGTAGCCAACACAACATCGCTCTTGTGCATGGGCATGTTGTTGTACAAAAGCAGCACCCTTTCGGTCCATTTTCCTCTTTTTTTCTTCTTCACAGATTCTTTTAACTGTTTCAGCAGACTGGAATAGTGCTCTCCAGTTATTGTGACACCCTTATCTTTACAATGAATCAGCAGAATACCCTCTGTATTTCCAAAAACAGTACCCATGATTTTTCCAGCCAATTACAACACCTTGAACTTCTTAGTGGGAGGCGTGCCCTTTTCAGGCCACAGCATGGACTCCTGCTTTGACTCAAGCTCGTCATGATGAACGCAGGTTTCATCTCCAGTGACCATCTGGTTGAAAATTTCATCTTTGCTGTCTCTGCAGAGGTCCAGAAACTCAATGTGCTGTTGTTTTTGAAATAGCATGAGCACTTTTGGTACCCATCTTGTACTGACTTTTGACATCCTTAGATGCTCATGGAAAATATTTAGAATGGTTGTAGGTGATACTACAACCATTTCTCCAAGCTACTTTTTATTCAGTCTGTCAGTTTCCACTACAAGTTTTCAACTTTTTTGATAATGTCTGAGGAATTAGCTTCAACGGGGTGTCCTGAATGGAAATTGTCTTCCATTAACTCTCTGCTTTACTTGAAAAGGCTCTGCCACTTGTAAACTGTGAATTTCCCAGGGGAAGAGTTCCTGTAAATGAATGACATCTCTTCCAGAACAGTTTCAAGTGTTTTCCTTTGTTTTGTGAGGAATTTAATGATGGCACAAAATTCAATTTTTATCTGTGTTGGGGTTTTCCTCACATTGGACATGCTCTTTTGGTAATATCTGAAAGAACACGAATGAAAGTAGGCTAAAATTTGGTACATATGGGTATACTAATAATAAGTCACATGATCAAACTGTGTGTATTAGTACTCCCACCTCTCTGATAACCCCCTTGTTCTGTGAGTTTCTTGACCACTCCTTGTAAATGTAACGATGCAGTATCTGTCTTTGTCTGCTATTTACTTAGCATAGTGCCCTCCAAGTTCATTCCACTTGTATGTGGCAGGATTTTCTTCTTTTATTAAGGCTGAATAATATTCATTGTGCCTAAAATCATGTAGGCTAGTTTTGAACTAGAATATACTATAGAAAGATTTTGAATGTTTGAAGAAGGGATAAAATAGATGATTTGAAAGAATTAGGAAACAAATTAGGAATTGGCTTATTAGAGAAAAGGGCAGCAAGGCCAAGGGGAGACAGGCGGAACCTTGCTGGAGGGATTCAGCAGGCTCTTTGAGTTCAGTTTCCTATTCCTCCATATGCAAGTAATCACAGCTTTGGGGGGAGAGGTGGCGGGGGGGAGTTGTGTATTTTTCTTAACATTCCTGTATTTAAGAAATGCTGCAGGTTTCAGTGCTCAGAAAATTTTAATAAAAGAAATAGAGGAGTGGCCGTCATAGGCTCCACAAAGACTGAGCAGAGAAAAATATACAATTAACACAAACAGACAACCCACTTAAGGATCCTCCCTTTAATAGTAAAGCACTTAAAGAACCTCCCTTTACTAGTGAACAACAAGCGATCCATTAGTGCATAATGCAGTTTCGCATAACATTTAATTCAAGACATTAGAGGACTCTGCTAACTCCTTGCTTATAATACAGAGGCACTAATGTGGCTTCCAAGAAACTAGAGCAAACTGATTGGTTTCAGGATTAAATTTACTTGCCTTGAGAACTTAGCTGAAGTTTTATACACAGCAGTATAAGTGTGTGGTGCTTACTAGAGCAAGGTCTTTGTGGCTGGGGATTTTGACAATAGTGGAAGACCATCTTCTGGGGGAGCTGATGGAAGGATGAGGTGGAAGAGTCAGGAGTTGAGAGAGTTATTCTGAGATAAGTGCCTGAAATTACATCTCTGAAGAATTGTTTGTGCTTTGTCTCATCATATTTTCCACAAGGGCAGGTATTGGTGTCAGTGTGAATTATTTACAGTAGAGAATTAGAAACTATTTAGGAAGGGAATGCCTCAGAGAGAACTGGAGGATAATTATAGAAATATCTTGGCTCTTTTTCTTCCATGAAACCCTGCCAACCTAGCTCCTACTCAGAATAAAACATCTTAGGTAGTTTTCTGTACCTCTTTAAAATATATCTGTACTCCATCAGCAGTGTGGTGTAGTTAGAGAATCAAACTTGAGTTTAGCCACTTCACAGCTAAATAGAGCTTGAATAAATTACTGTTCCTTTTTGAACCTCAGTTTCTTCATCTGTAAAATAAAGTAATACTTACCTCGCAAGGTGGGTGAGAGGGTTATGTTTTCAGGTTGGCACATAAAAAGCATCAGGCAAATTGTAGTTCTCTTACCTTGATTGCATATTATTCTAAACTATATACGTTTTGATTCCAACAAAAATATGAGCTCTAAATGTCAGAGGTGAGGATGGTTTCTTCTCTTTTTTTTTTATTGTTAAATTTAATGGGGTGACATTGGTTGATAACAATTAGATAGTTTCCAGATGCACAAGTCCACATCACATCTATCTTCTTATGGTACTCTCCTGAGTAAGAGAGGAATATCACTCAAATGAATAACAATTTTCTGAAAAACAGTAACACTGTCTTTACAATCAATCAATTTGTATACTTGATCCTGGGCAAGATTACCTCAAAAGCTCAGCTGTACTTAGGACTAAAAGCTATGATTTAGAGTTTAATTTCTCATATAGTACCTGTGGAGAAGACAGTGTGAGGGAAAGAACTTTGGTATTCCTGCCTTTCCAATCCAGACATTTAGTTACTTTAGAATTTGTTACTGTTTGGGAATGAGGTACTTACAGATAAATGCTAGGTACAGTCTGTTGAGGTGACTTGTGTGTCACCAACTCTTTGGGCTTGTAACTCACCTTACTTCAAGTGCTAGGGATTTTGGGTTCCATGAATAAGGAAGTGATAAAAAAGGACTTCGTCCATGAGCACATGTGTGTGATAGTCATATGATCATGCACACACATGTCTGTGTATATTTGTATGTATATAAGTAGTTATAGCTACTCATCTTTTAAAAAGATCTGTTATTTATATTTACATTATATTTTATATTTAAAGTATGTATTTTATCAATTCATTAAGCAATGCCTGTTTACTAAGTACTTGTTGTGTTTCAAGTCTTCATAGCAAATGTAAACGTGAAAATATAATATTGCTTTAAATCTGTCTTACATTTCCAATCCGTATAACAAGAAAATATACTCCTTGGTTGCATTTTGCATTTAAAATGCCTGTTATTCGTTTGTGTGGAATAATGAAATATCTAAAATGAAGTCTTAGAAGATGACCTAAATTGCCCCAGTTGCCCCACCTGGTAATATTAAGTGTTTCTTTTCTTTTTTTATTGTTACCGTATTTTCCGGCGTATAAGACGACTTTTGAAATGAAAAAAAGTCAACCAAAAATTGGGGGTCGTCTTATACGCTGAGTATATCCCGAAAAAGTCTTGATATGCCGCTAAACAAATTTTCTGTACCGGAAGCTACACTGTGTTCTAGTAAAAAGCCTGCCCAGATTGGCCAGAGTCAGAGAGGCGGTCTATTATAACCTTTGAACCTTTGCTTGTTGTGATTGGCTCACCGTGGTACCGTATTTTCAGGTGTATAAGACAACTTTTGAAACGAAAAAAAGTCAACCGAAAATCAGGGGTCGTCTTATATGCCAGAAAATATGGTAAATTTAATGGGGTGACATTTGTTGGTAACAATTAGGTAGTTTCCAGATGTACAAGTCCACATCACATCACCCATGCATCGCATTATGTGCCCACCTCCCAGAATTAGCTCCTCCTCCACCACTGTATATCTGGTGCCCACTCCCACCTCCCTTCACAACTCTCCCTCCCCCCTTCTCCCCCCTCTCCAGGTAACCACCAAACTATTGAGTGTGTCCATAATGCTGGTGCCCTCTCCCACCTCCCCTCCCTCTCTCCCTCCCCCCTCCTCTGACAACAGGGATGGACCTAGAGACCATCTTATTAAGCGAAATAAGTCAGACTGAAAGAATCAGGAAACATATGACCTCACTTATAGGTGGAATATAAAACTGAAAGTTACAAAGACAGAGACCTATGGAGTGTTTCTTTTATACTTTTTTATTTCATTATTACCTTACCCGAGCTCCCTCACTTACTTCTAATTAAATAAAAGTTTTCTGAATCTTAGCCTTCCTTCTTTGATTTTTTTTGGCTGTTTTTGAGAATATGATTATAAATTTTTACTTCTGACATTTTCGAGGACTTTGCTATAGCAACTTTACTGATCTTTTTCCGTGTCTTCGGTCATTTCCTGTCTACTGGTTTCTCTTCTCGCCTACAGAATGGTTCAAGCTTTTTCTACTCTGACAAAGAAAAGCCATCCTGATCCAATTCCTCTTCAAATCACACCTCTTTTTCCTCTTTTCATTCAATATCAAAGTTCTTTGAGAACATACAGAATCCTGACTCCATCTGGTTGCTTTCCACCCACCCTTCACCTCTTGCGTCCTGACTGTTCCTCCCAGCACATTCCTGAATATACTCCCATGAAGATCAACTCTAAGCTCCAGACATCACCAGACTAATTTTCCACCTTGACTTATTTAGGAAATTTGACCTGGCTACTATATTCTTTGTGAAATCTTTTACCTTCTTTTCAGGCTCTAAACTTCCCCTAATCTTTACCAAGATTATTTTTCCCATTTACTTTGTTTCTTCATGAACTCTTCCCTTTTGTGATGTCTATTTGATTATCATCCATATGATTTAATTAAATCTCTGCATATATTTTGTGTGTGTGTGTGTATGTGTGTGTGTGTGTGTGTATATATATATATATATATATATATATATATATAGTATTGTTAAATGTATTAGTGTGACATTAGTCAGCAAAAATTACATAGGTTCCAGGTATATAATTCTACAGTACTTTGTCTATGTGTTACAATATGTGTTCACCATCCAGAATCAGCTTTCTAAAACCGAAAGCAACAAAGAAACAAAACCTCATGCACATAGCCAATAGTTTAGTGGTTTGCCTGAGGGTGAAGGGGGAAAGGCGGTTGGGAGGAGAGGGAGGGAAAATAAGCACCTTTACACTTTACTTCTCTTCTAAGTTCCAGACATTTTTTACACCTTGATCTAGTTGTACTGCTAACATCTCAAGTCTATGAAGTCTCAAATCAAACTTGTAGGACCCAAAATAGTACCTGTAGGACCTCTATTTTGTTGAGGAAACTGTCATA
>PVKE010047843.1:0-11786 GCA_004027555.1 Craseonycteris thonglongyai | reverse complement strand
TGGCTCAGTGGGTTAAGCACTCACTTTGCAGCCCTGAGGACTGAGGATCGAATCCCAGCCCGGGCCCGTGCAAACCCATATGCTGAACTGGGGAGTGCCCCCAGTTCAGTTCTCACCAGGGCAAGACCCTGCCCCAGTTCCTGCCCTGTGCAGCCCTGCCCACCTGTGGAATGAAACTATGTGGAAAAACCAATGATGTACAACTATGGAGACTGTTCTGGGCCCTCCCCCTTCTCTCTCTCTCTCTGTCTCTCTCTCTCTCTCTATCAAAAACCATAAAAATAAATCTTTAAAATTGGTATACAAAGTACTCCTTAAACTGACCTCAGCCCTCCTTATACCATCTCCACCTTCCTCTGAATTCCAGCCACTCTGAAGGCCCAGTTAACTTAACACTCCATGAAATGTCAAACCTCTATACCTTTACAGATATCTCTGCCTGGAATGTCCCTTTTCAATGATTAGTCCTCTTAGCAATTAAGACAAAATTTACTCAAGTACTGGGATGTCAGGATAGCTCAGCAGTTGAGCACTTCCTTCACAATTCTGAGGTCCAGGGCTCGATTCCTGGCACTGGCCCATGTAACTAACCCCATATCCTGAACTGCTGCACAACTGAGAACTGCTGGGATGGATCCGCAGGAAAGGGTCTCGCCTCCCATGCGGGAGGCCCCTGGTTCAGGTCCTGCCCCATGAGGCCACACATCTACCTGTGCGAATAAAACCACATCAGAACTAAGGATGTATGACTATGGAGACTGCTTTGGGCCCTCCTCTCTTCTCTTTCACTCTCTCTCAATTCCTCTCAAACAAAAGAAATTAAAAAGAAAAATTTACTGAGTACTTACTTTGTACCAGGTTCTGTTCTAAGTACATTTTATGTATAAATTTAGTGAATCTTACCCATAACCACACGAGGGGATTACTTTGCTGATGAGGAAACTGAGGAGCAGTTTCCCAAGAACACATAGCCACTAAGCAACAGAGACAGGATTTGAAACAAGGCAGTAAGACTGATTAGACCATACGCCTAACAACTATGCTACCCTGCCTCTCCAAAAGATGTGCTACGGGCTGTGAGCCAGAACCAATACACACACTGAGTCCTCAAATAGCCAGAGGAGTCCCTGAAATATTTACAAGGGAAAGAGGTTTTACCAACCACTTATTTAAGGCTATCTCAGATCTGGCATACGTGGGGCTGGTAAGACACCCATTTCATGCACTCTGAGGCTACAATAGAAAAATCAAGGCAACCACTTATTTAAGGCTATCTCAGATCTGGCATACAAGACACCCATTTCATGCACTCTGAGGCTACAATAGAAAAATCAAGGGAGTCACCATACATTATAATTTGGTTCCTCAGATAATAGTTTTGCACATGAAATCAAAGCAACTCAAGGAGGATTAAGCATAACAAAAGACAACTATGAAGACCACAGGAAACAGGAAATGTTGCATGTGGGGAAAAACGATTAAAAAGTGGTATCACACAGTAATTGAACCTATGTAAAATATATCTGCAAGTGGACATGATCCAGAACAAAAACATAAGTTGTCATGTTAGGGTTATGAAACAAGTGACTTATTTAAGGTTGCTGTTAAGTTTTATATAGAGTATACATTTAAAAAAATAAAAATAAATAAAGGGGAATGTTGGATGGGTCAGCAGGTTGAGCGCTTGTCTTGCAGCCCCGGGGTTGGGAGGATCGTACCCTGGCCCTGGCCCATGCAGCCCCATATGCTGAACTGGGGTGTGCCCCCAGTTAGGTTCTCACCGGGGCGAGCTTCCCATGTGGGAGACCCCCAGCCTGGTTCCTGCCCTGTGCAGCCCCATGCTCACCTGTGGAGTGAAACTATATCAAAAACTAATGACACACAACTATGGAGACTACTCTGGGCCCTCCTCCTTCTCTGCCTCTCTGTCAAAAGCAATAAAATAAATCTTTTCAGAAAAGAAAAAGCTTTATATAGACTATAAATTTAAATGATCCCATTTATATCCATATGTACAGACATATGCATAAAGAAAATAAGAATTATTATAAGATCAGATTCTCATTTCTTAAAAATGCAAAATGAATATAAGAAAAAAGTTTTTAAAACTCTGCCAAGCAGGGAGGCTCAAATGAACATTTTACAAATCATATAAGGACTGTCCACTATAAGGCACAATGATTTACTGGTCAAGAACCAATTTTTTTTATTTCTTCCTATAATAAATCTACAGCATAAGCTAAAGCAAGGTTTTTAACCTTAGCACTATTGACATTCTGAGGTGGATAGTTCTTTCTTGAAGGAGGAACCTGTCCTGGGCATTGTAGGATGTTACCCTAGTAAGAATCACTGAGCTAAAAGCATCTCTTATCCCCACATCATTCATTCAACAAATATTTTAGTGCCTAATACATATTATGAAAAATACTGATAACTGAAGCTGGGTGACGGGATATACAGGTGTTCTTTTTATAATTTGTCCTGCCTTTTACATGTATTTGAAAAATATCCATAATAAAGTGTTTAAATATATGTAAGTGCCAGGCCCCAGACTGTGCTAAGGTTAAAGCAGAGAACAAGGCAAATCCAACCACAGCCTTCACAGAGCTCAGTCTACCTCTTGCAAAGAAGCGTCAGTTTTATGCCCTGAAGTCTTGAAAGGTGAGGTATAGAGGAAAAGATGGGAAGGGAGAGATGTGCCCGTTGGAAACAGGACAGTAGCCAGCCATTGATGGGAGGATATCTGCTAAGGCAAACAGTTTAGAGTTCTCACTGGTTCCCCATCTATTGGTTGGGGATCCCTAGCCTCCACACAGATTAAGACCAGGTGTAGAAAGTAACTACCGGTACTTTCTTGTTGTAAAATAAACTGCCACGGTTAGGAGAATCCAATTTCAGCATTAGTTATGAGAAAAGACATAATAAGTAGGTCCAGCATATAGTGCAGCTTGTTGCTTGCTACCATAATTATACATTAAATGAAATAGTCTATAATATACCAGGCATTTCCTAACACTCCTACCTTACAATTCCAAACCTGACAAAATAATCTATAATAAGGAGAGGCAGGTACAAGTATTCTGACTGTTTGAAGGCTTACCTTTTACCCTTAATTTTGGTTTCTTGTACTTGTAGATTTTTCTCTTCCTCATCTTCTCCCTTCACCTATAAAAAGACAAAAGGAGGTTATTCATTTTTGTCTTTTGGCCTCTAAATGTGAGTCAACAATTAACCAACAGCCTCAGAATTTCCACATTAAAGTACTAAAACTACCAGAACTTTCTAAAGGTTGAATTCTTGTCTCAGTAACAAGATTTTTTTCATCTGATACACAAGAACATTGTCAAGGACTTACTTTTACACTGAATAAGCTGTATACAAGGGGCAACTGCCAAAAAAACAAAATTTATTTATAAAAAATTGTATTTATTCTTACATGTTTAAACTTTAGTCATTCTCAAAGTACTCTCTGATGCAATACACCTATTGAGATGCTTTTTCCACTGCTCAAAACGGTTTTTGAATTTGTCGATTTTGATGCCTTTTAATGCTTCTGCCTTTTTTTATTTCACCTGTTCCACATTGCCAAAACATTTCCCCTTAAGGACTTGTTCAATGCAGGGAAACAAACAAAAAAATCACTCAGGTGAATGTAGAAGTTAGGGCACAGGGGTCATGCCATTTTTGGTCAAAAACTGCTAAACACTCGGCGCAGTGTGGGCAGGTGCACTGTCATGCCGCACATGGTTTATTGTCTGTGTAAATCACCCATCATGAAATGGGAAAACAAATGCACTGGGCCTCCAAAAAAATGCAATGAGGCTAAGCACAGCCTCTCACAACAGTTGGTACACTCATGCAGATGGATTCCTAGAACGCTAATGTAGCAGGGGAAGCCTGTACTACAAGAGGCCTACCCTCCAGAAAATAATTCGTTTTTTTAGGGGGTACCCCTCGTAATAAGCTATATAAATATATAACATTGGCCTGAATGATCAAGTACATACATACAAATAAAAATTACACTTACAAATACACTTTACACTTCCAAATATAAAGACCTGAGAGACTTCTTTCTGGACGTTTTTATTAACATTCAAATACTCACATGCACAAGAAATAAGTACTATTATTTATTGTTGTGGAATGGCCAAAACTGTTTTTACTCACACAAAAGAAGTTAACACTGGCAAAATCCTTGGGAAAAGGAGCTGCTTGGCATACTCCTTGTTCTTTCTTATACTTCACTGCAGCAGGATATGTAACCAGGAAAAGGATATTAACTAACTCCAGGAGGCTGCAGGGTCTTTCTAAGAAACAGTAGGCATCTCAAATTATGAGACTGTAGGGGAAAACTTAATATATGCTGCCTTATCTCTTTGCTAATGCAAACTTCACCAAAAAAAAAATTAATTTAAGACCACCTTTTAGCACTGATGAACTAACTGCCAATAGGGCATACAAAGTTACAATGAGGAATCTATTTTTAATATTTCAAAAAGCCTACAAACATCATACAGTCATCCTCAATATAGCTGTACAGGTTAATAAAAATAACAAGTTGCATTACTTTGACTAGAAGCTTATCACAATGGAAACATTCTAGTATTCTCATGCATATCATTGTCTTAATAAGAAAGATACATTAATATTTTTCTTTTTCTTTTTTTAAAGATTTATTTTATTGATTTTTGACAGAGAGAAACAGAGACAGAGAGAGACAGAGAGAAGAGAGAGGGCCCAGAGCAGTCTCCAGAGTTGACATTAGTTTTCCATACAGTTTCACTCCACAGGTGGGCACAGGGCTGCACAGGGCAGGAACCGGGCCCCGGCAAGAACTGAACTGGGGGTACTCCCCAGTTCAGCATATGGGTCCGCATGGGCCAGGATTCGATCCTGGGTCCCTAGAGCTTCAAAGCGAGCGCTTAACCCGCTGAGCCATCCTAGCTTTCCCTACATTAATATTTAATAAATGATTAAAGACAAAGTATTTCAAATACAGGATCCATATAAGAGGAAAGAAATAAGATGGGTCCTTGAGAGTAAGAAGAACAGGAACCACTGGCTCCTTGTCAATACCCACCATAGTCCCTTCTACCAACTCCTAGAATTCTATATGTAAGGTTGAAGGCAATCCACTGAAAAATTATTTTCTTTTTTTTGAGAATGAGAAGAACTAAGCAGAGGTTGCTGAATTTGGCTTTAAACAGGCATCTCTAAACTGTTTCAGTTGAGACTGGAGTTTAAGTTCAGAAGCTTACAAACTTTGGCTGCAACCAGATCACCAGATTAGGTTCCTTTTTTTCACCAGTAGTATGCTATGACAAAATTTCTAGCAACCATCAAAGCTTCCAAGTCAACTGTTAGATAATACACACTCTCTTTGTTATATGTATCAAGTTCTATGTCCCACTGGGATAGAGATATAAAGGAGCACATATATCCATTTGAGTGGTCTTTCTCTTGGACTACAAAATTAACAAATAATTTTGAATATATCTGGTGATGAGAATGCAGGTATTATACCCCAACACAACCCTATCTCAAAGTCATCTAGGCCAGAAGAGATGATGTGAGACAGTGAAGAACACACAGATTCAAATAAATTTAATCTAAACCTCTAAAAACCTCACAGAGGGGGTTAAATACCTTAGCCTCCCAGATTACAAACTCCTTGCCTACAGTAAAATCTAACCTCAAACAGGGTTATGAGTAAGTGAAAATGTAGCAAAATACCTACTACAACAGTGACACAAAGTAGGTTCTCAATAAGGAATCAGTATAGTAACACAGCTTGTAAGCATTCGCCAATACTTTCTGCTATGGTCTTACTATACTATGGCAACCTCATTAAATCAGGACTCGCTTTTATAAACGAATGAGATTTAACATTCAAAATATTCAAATGTGGCAGCACAAATTTAAATGAAGTTCTATTCCACCTGTCCACACACCTGGGAGTAGAACTGAGGATTTCATCATGGACGAGACATGAAAGGGAACAGGAGTCATTTCAGAAATATAATCTCTATAAACTCAGGTTTATAGTTCCAGATTCAGTCAGAAAGGTGTGCTTAGAAGAAATATGACACTGTAATGACTATTAACAAATAACTGGGTAATCACTTAAAGGATGTTGTCTAATGAAAATAGTAATAAAAGTAAAGTTATGCATTTGTATATTCCCTCTATCCCCAAAGCCAACGTTTTCTTTCGTTGAGTGTTCACTGAAATAGCGGAAGTACATAAGCAAATTTATAAGCTGAGTTGTAAGAATGAGAACCGGTAGGGGGAAGAGAAATGGAGTTTACCTTTCCATACAGTTTTAAAAGGCTTATGTTACGTGTATGATCTTTAAAACCAACTTCAAGGATAAAAAAAAAATTTTAACCTTCATTAACAACCTTAAGAAGTGTGTCAATATTAACAACGGTCTCAAATGATTATAAAATTATACACAGAACTATGATGTTTCTGGTTGTACTGGATGCTATCTAGGGCTAGAAGCACCTATAAAGGGCCAGATACTGAATTAAAGACATGAAACTCATCGTTAACTCATTTGTTCGTCCTTTAGTTGGGCCACAGCGTTACCGGTAAGTCGTGAAAAACGAAGGGAAAGTGTGGTGCACACTGGCGCCCTCCTAGGCCGCCCGCTACGGCTACGTTCGGGTTACCGGCTCCGCGCAGTCCTGGGCGCCAGGCTTACGCTGACGTGTCCGGGCGCAGGAGCCGGCGTCCCGCCGCACGGGCTCCGAGGACGGGCGCCAGGGGCAGCACAGGCCCGCCTCCGCTCACCTGCACGGAGAGGTGCGCCAGCCGAGCCTCGAGCTCCGGCTCCAAGGCCAAAAGGAAGGAGGCGGCGCGGGACGTGGGGCCGCCGCCCGGATGCGCCAGGACCACCTCCGCCGTCACTTTGGCCAGGTGGCTGCTCAAGTCCACCGTGCGTTTCACGTCCTCATTAACCAGTGACGGTGCTTCTGGGGAAGCGCTGCCGGGCGCGAGGACACAGGCCCCGAACAGCAGGAGCAGAAGCAAGCGGAGAGCGGGAACCTCCATGATCAGGACTGGGCTATACGGTAGGCCACGCCGAGCGCCGCCGCCCCGCCTCCGGCCACCGCGCAGCCGCTCATTGGGCCCATGCTGGCGCCATAAGATGCAGCGCTCAAGGAGGAAGGACCCCATCTCCAGGGCAACGGGGTACCCGCCGGCGCCTGACTGCACGGGTTTTCCTTTACCTAATTCTTACAGGAACTGTCCCCTGACAGTCTGCTGTCGCGTACCTTTCTTCCCCTGTCGTAGCACTGACCTTACGGCTCCTTGAGATAGTAAAATTTAGCTCAAACGGACAAAGTAAAAGCCTAAGAAAAAGTTTAAGCGGAAACGGCATATCTGCAGTCTCAACGTTTCCCCCCTAAAATATTTAGTAATTACAAAGGGGGAATAGTAAGTTTGTATTGGAGAATTCTGACAGGCACCACCTTAACCAATTGACCAAGGTTAACGTCACCAATGATAAGACGTAGTGACACCTATACCGACTATATGACATACCCAAAAAGGCACCTCACCTCTGTGGCACTGCCGCAGAATTCTAAAAAATAAAAAGAACAGGCAAACCAAAAGCACTTGACTTTATCCCAGTGAGACTCATTTCAGACTTCTGTCCTCAAGAACTGTAGACATAATAAACTTATGTTGTTTTAAGCCACTAAATTTGGGGTAATTTGTTACAACAATAAGAAAGTAATACAAAAGGTTAAGTTTGCTGAGGGCAGGGAGGTTGTCCAGATAGATCGTTCATGGCACGATCCCAGCATGTGGTACACAGGTGGTCAATAAACATTGATTGAATAAAGGAGCTTTTCATTATAAACATTACCCCCATTTTATAGATGAGTAAACTCATGTATCCAAGCCAATAAATGTCAGGTTGTTTGGAAACCTAGACTGACTTCAAAATGGAGCTCTTTCCACTACCCCAGGCTGTTGAATAAAATCCCAGGTTTTCACAGATAAAAAGCCTTAGTTGACTCAATCTAATCCCTATTTCCCAAATATGAAATACAGGTCCAGAGAGGGTAACTTATTCAAAGTCAGCTATTTAAGAGCAGAACGGGGACTAGAAATCTGATCTTCTGATACCTCATCAACAATGCCAGAATGAAAAATGTTAAACCCTTTAACATAATCATTATTAAAATACAATACAGGGAAGTTGTTTGGCAGCACTCACTTGCAAATCTAGGGACATCCACCAGGTCCCAAATGAATGAAAATTTTTATTTTTTCAACCAAGTGTCAACTATATCCCTGAATTATCCTGGAGTTTCAGACCTTCACTTTCTTTTGGATAGCTTCTGCCTTGTTCAGTTCCAATGTCTGTCTGTCTCTCTCTTTCTCCTTCTCCCTCCACCCCCATATTCCTCTCTCCCTCTTCCTTTCCCCTCCCCTCATCATTTACTCAGGGAAAAACCATGTCATGATCAGCCTCCAGGAGGAGAACTGATGTCTCCTGCCAACAACCACTTAAGTGAGCCTGGAGCATATCCTCTAGCCCCAGTCACGTTTTCAGAGACTGTAGCCTCAGCTGACAGCTCACTCATGTGGCTATTGGCAGGAGGTGTCAGAGAGACAGAAACCAAGACAGAAGCCAGAGTATCCTTTGAAATATAACCTCAAAAATGACATACCATCAATTCTGCCATAGTCTATTGACGATAGACCAACACCAGTACAATACAGGAGGGGATTATGCAAGGCTGTGAGTACCAGGAGGCTGTGATTGTTGGGGACCATTTTGGAGACTAGCAACCACAAAAGGTATACAGTGGCAAGTCAGTCTTTGTCTTTTGTTCTCTAGCCACCTAGTCCTAGGAGGCAATTGCTGCTACCTATTTATTCTGTCCCCTTGCAAAGATAGTCAAGAAGTGGGAGCACAAACTGCATCTGTCCCTAAGAAGTGTTAATGATGAGTAAATGATATATTATTTTTATTTTAGGAACTACTGCAAAAAAAATTTTTCTAAACATTGAAGCCATTTACATTCACTTCATTAATTCATTAATTCACCTACTCAAGAAGCTTTTATTGAGCTTTGGGTTACATCATGGCCTCACTTACCCATATGAAAGACAGGCAGGAGGATATCTATTTTTAGCAGAGAAAGTGGTTTGGTGGGGAAGAATGAGGGAAAAGATATTTGGTTGACAATGAGCACTTGGTGCCACAGAACTCCACAATTCTCTTGAGGAACTTTCATTAGTTGAGGAAACAGTCAAAGTGCACCAAACACCACTGGTGTAAGATGGGTAATGAGATCCAGTCTAGGCCACTCTCCCAGAAACTTGAATCTTTAATGCAGAAATTACACCTGAAAATTGCTGTACTAATTCATCACTACTAGAGTCCTAACGAGTTGGCCTGGATCCTTCTCTAGTTTCCAACCTATCAATGTCTGTCTGCTTCTTCAGCTCCTCCACTGACTCTGTGAGCTGCTCCATAACCTTCAAGTATATTCCTTTTCTCTTTCCCTACTAAGTCGGACAAAACAATTCCTGACAGATTGGAGGGTAGAGGGAAGATGGACATGTTGGGAAGAAAATCACAATATTGTGCCAGGAAAAAAGTTCACATAGCAGCTGTTCAGATTGTCAGTTCAAGATACCACAGGAGGGAGGCTGTCCTGGTGTGTGCCAGCATAGATAAATAATAGCAAGTTATCAAGTGCTCCCTGGCCTCGCACTAAGTAATGCCTTCCATCTTATTCCCAGGATTTAGGGCAACCTGGGGAAAGGAGAGAAAAAAAATTAGCCAAGATTAACTTTCTGTCACCCAGAGGAAAAGGGAACTGGAAACAAATAAAGATATATTATACAAGTAAATATATTTACACTTCTTGCATACCTGTGTTTGTGGTCTTATATATTAACAAATTGTGATGTTTTTGCCTATACTATTACTTTTAACTAAAAGCCCCAAACCCCTTTATTGTTCCCTCTGCTTACTTCTAGTCAGTAAATTTAAAATCATCTAAGAACAATTTGTGAATCTTATATACACACAAATAATTAGTCCCCCTTACCTCTGTGTTCCCTTGTAGGTTGTCTGCGCATCTGCCTTTATAGGAAAGGGGAACATCAAGGTTCAATTCATCCTTCTCCATGATGACTCCCAAAGTCTGCAGAGGTTGCAGGTGTTCAGTAAAATGGTATAGAAAAGTGTTTCCACTTAGTCAAGTAAGTTTGAAAAATACCACTCTGCAACATTAGCAGATCAGTGAAACCTCCTTATTATTATCCTATTTTGGAAAGATGGAACTGTCTAGATATAGGAAACAAAATCAAACACTAAGCCCATCAATTACCCATAGAAGAATCTTCAGAACAATTTTTGTCTTTAGACCCCAAATCCCTACTATTATATATATTAGTCAAAGTTCTTTTGGTGATAACAGATAGAAACCCAACTCAAACTAGACATAGTAGTATGCAGTATAAACTACTATTACAAAATCCCAAACCAACAATAATTTAAACAAGAATGTTTATTTCTCATATAAAAAAAATTCCCTAAGGAATCCCTAAGGAATCCAGGAACCTACATCCTTAACACGTGGTTTCAATCTCATAATCCAAGACGGCTGGTCCTGCTTCCTCCATAATATCTACATTCCAGCTCATGAGAAGAAAAGAAGAGAAGGGGCATATTCCTTTCCTGTACTGCAGGAGTCTGAAAACTACAGCCTGTGGGCCATCCACCTGCTCTTGTAAATGAAGTCTGATTGGAACACAGCCACACCCAGTTATTTACATATGGTTTATGACTGCTTTCATACTATAAAAGCAGAGTTGTATAGTCGGAACAGAGATCATGTGGCCAACAAAACATAAACTGTTTATTATTGGGGCCTTTAAAAACACTTATGCCTGCTCCTATTCTATTATTATGTAAGATGTTCACACAATGGAAAGCTGGGTGAAGGATCAGAGGGGCAAACTAGCAGCTGTGCAGACTGACAGTCTGAGAGTAGACAAGAACTCTTTCTAATATTTTTTTAGCTCTTCTATAAATCCAAAACTCAAATCAAAAATAAAAGATTTGGGAGGAAGCCGGGATGGTTTAGCAAGTTAAGCACTCGCTTTGTAGCCCCAGAGACCAAGGATCGAATCCCGGCCCCAGCCTGTGCAGACCCATATGCTGACCTGGGGTGTGCTTCCCATGCAGGAGACCCCCAGCCCAGTTTCCACCTTGCGCAGCCCCTGCCCACCTGTGTGGAAAGAAACCATGTCAAAAACTGATGATGTACAACTATGGGGACTGCTCTGGGCCCTCCCCCTTCTCTCTGTCTCTCTCTGTCAAAAACAATAAAATAATTTTTTTTATGTTCTTTTAAAATTTTATTGTTAAATTTATTGGGGTGACATTGATTGGTAACAATTAGATAGTTTCCAGATGTACAAATCCACACTACATCACGTATGTATCGCACTATGTGCCTACCACCCAGAATCAGCTCTCCTTCCATCACCATATATCTGGTGCCGACTCCCACTTCCGCCCCCCCACTTTCCCTCCCCCCTCCCCCTTTACCCTCAGGTAACCACCAAACTATTGAGTGTGTCCATAAGGCTGGTGCCCACTCCCACCTCCCCTCCCCAACTCTCCCTTCCAATAAATCTTTAATAAAATAAAATAAAAGATTTTTATAAAGATGCTGTTAAGTGAAAGGCAAGTCGTGAAAGACATATCCCATAGACAGGACTCATACCCCAAATATATACAA